>CM068707.1:5531384-5829459 GCA_035079005.1 Fraxinus americana | reverse complement strand
AGGAAAATATATGTTATTCAAAACTTGTCTCTAAATTTTCCAATCTATTGAACTCCGTCATTTCTTGTATGTTAGCTGCAATTTTAGAATAAGCTCACATTATTAATTTCCCAGAGCATTCAAAAGTTAAAATCCTTCTGCTAAAACCCCCCCACCAAACACACCCAACAATGCACCACCCCACAACCTCACCAATAGCGGAAGAAGGATTTTGGCCACCTCCTCCACGTCTATCACCAGAAACAATCCCATCTTCTTCACACAATCTTCTCCACACATAAAATTCGAATTGATGTTCATACAATCATGCCCCTAAAAAACTCCATCAGTTTGTCCAAATTACAGTATGAAGAACCACCTTCACTGATGGCCTTTTTTCCCAAATTTGCCATACGATTAGCCTCTGCCAGAACTCATCCCTTCTCTCCACCATTATATCCCTAACCATCTTCTCGATGATCACTCGATCACAATTATCTTTTAAATTCAATAAGAACAATGACCAATTAATCCATAGTGCAGACAAGTCGTCAATGCTTAAAGTCGTAAAACAATCATCTAAGTCTAACCCACAAAACTCATGAATATCTTTCCTAAAGGCAACCCCACACAACTTCGAATCATACACAACCCTAGTGTCGGGATCCGATAGCGCGGCGTATGCTTTGTGATTGCCGTCGTTGTCTCCCGTTGACGTCAATGATAATTTAGTTTAAGGCAAGGCAGCATCCGGGTGGTACAACTTTGCAAGGTGGTAGGTGGCCGAAATCTAGACGGTGAGGTGGGGAAGAAGTCACCGATCTGATTTTTGACCTCTTTGATGGTTACATCCAGAAAAGAAAGAAACCTGGTCGGAAAATTTTGTAAGGTCGCTGATGTAGTAGGTGTTTGGCCTCGCGAAACTCCGATTAGAGAAGTGGAAGGTGGCCAGAATCTAGAGGGTGAGGTGGGAAAGAAGTCGCCAATCTAATTTTTAGGTAAGAGAGTATGGATCTGATTTTTGGGGGAAGAAAGAGAGAGAGAGAGAGAGAGAGAGAGAGAGAGAGAAAGGGTTCACTGTAATTCTGTAAAAGAGCAAAAGAAGTGTTCGGGGGTGTTGGGTGGGTAAGTGTAACTAATTTGTTTCAATTAATTTAAAAATTAGTATTTAACACCTGATTATTGAAATTTATCTTTCACCCACTTGTTTTTGAAATGTAATCTTGAAATGAAGGGTTTTAGTAATTTTCTCTTTTTTTACGGGGTAAGGGCTTATTTAAAAACTTAATTTTGGACAAGCCATTTTCCAAGTCCTCAAAAAGTGATTCTGCACAGGCTGATTCTACTCCCAATGATCGATGGGATCAAGAAGATAACGCAATCATTGGACTTATGATCAATAGTATTGAGCCTCATATCGGGTCTTCATCCCTCTATATGTCTACGGCTAAGCAGATTTGGGAGCATCTCAAACATATACATTCTGGAACTGGAAATGTTACTCGAATCTATGAGACGTGTAAACAATACCTTGAGCTTGAAAAGGGCTCCTCTAGCCTTGTTGAATATTAAAATAAGCTTTTGGTTGTATGTCAGGAGAGTAATTTGCATCAACCTCTCTCTCTTGACTTGAAGGTTATGGAAAAATAGAGGGAAGAAATCGATGTTGTTAAGTTTCTTATTGGTCTTCCGTCGGAGTTTGAGGCAGTTCGGGGCACAAATTTTAGGTGGAAAAGAGCTTCCTAGTCTTGTAGAGGCATTCTCTCATATTCAGGGCTCTAATCTTTCAGCTGGTACACCTCGTGGAGATCGTTCTACTTTTATTGTTCGGGGAAGCTCATTTCGGGGAGGACGTAGTGGTAGAAGTGGACGTGGTGTTAGCTCTCGGGCTGGAGGAGATACAAGAGGCAGTGGTCGTTCGGGAAATTGTGAACCTCGAAAATGCACTCAATGTGGTCGTGTAGGTCACTCTGTTGATTATTGTTGGGATTTACATGGCAAACCATTTGGATCAGTCCATCAAATCTCATCTAATGAAGCCCATAACCCTGTATCTGGACCAGTGACTAACTCTAGTTCAACATCTGAATCCAATTTTTTATCTATACCACAGGATGAGTATGCTGAGTTCTTAGCTCATAAACATGCCACTCCCAATTCTATGGCTACTATTGCTCAGTCAGGTACTGCATCTTCTCACCGTCTATTGTTATCCTCTCACAATCCATGGATTATAGATTCTGGAGCAACTGAACACATGACTGATTCGTCTACTTCTCTTCGTAATTATCATCATGTTATTTCTCCTTAATGTGTCACTCTTGCTAACAGTTCCCGAACTAGTGTTGCAGGTTCGAGAATTGCCCATCTTAGTCCTAATATTGGTCTGTCACCTGTCCTTCATGTTCCTGGCTTTCCCTTTAGTTTATTGTCTATTAGTAAAATTACCAAAACTCTTCAATGTTCTGTAACATTTTATCCTTCTTTATTTGTTTTTAAGGATCTCAAGACGAAGAGGATGATTGGTATGGGGCATGAAGTTGGTGGATTGTATTACCTGGAACTTTCACCGGTCTCTCCTCATCGAGCTCTCTAATCTTCTGTTTCTCCCATGCAATGGCAATGTCGTCTTGGTCACCCTTTTCTTTCCACTTTAAAACTTCAGGTTTTGAGTCTTCGTAATGTGTCATCTCTTGAATGTGAAGCTTGTCAGCTTAGCAAACATCATCGTCTGTCTTTTCCTTTGAGAATAGTTAGTCGCATTTCTAGTTTATTTGAGATAGTCCATTCTGATATATGGGGACCAATCAATACTTCATCTAATAAATTTCAATATTTTATCACTTTTGTGGATGACTATTCTCGTATGACTTAGTTGTTCTTAATGAAAAATCGTTTTGAGTTACTTTCTGTCTTTCATACTTTGATCAAAACTCAATTTAATCTAAAAATTCGTATTTTACGATCTGATAATGTCAAGGAATATATGTCTACTTCTTTTACATCATATATCTCTTCCAAAGGCATTATTCATCAACCATCTTGCTCATACACTCCTAAACAAAATGGAGTTGCATAACTCAAAAATGGTCATTTGTTAGACGTTACTCGTGCACTTCTTTGTCATATGCATGTCCCTAAACGATTTTAGAGTGATGCTGTCCTTACTGCATGCTATCTCATTAATCGCATGCCATCCTTTGTTTTGGACGGTGCATCTCCCTTCTCTCTTTTGTTTTCCTCATCTCCACAGTATTCGTTACCTCTTAAGGTTTTTGGGTATAACGCCCCAAATTTTATCGACTTAAATTCTGGGGTGTTACCGATATCATTTCATAATGCGGAATTATTTAAATAAAAATTTGAAACTTAAATTTATTTGAAGCATCAAACACCATTTAAACAAACACTTAAATACTGAATCAAACGTAATGTCAAGAAATCTAAACATTTAACATAATTAAAGAAGGATAAATATCGTAACATAATCTATTGTCAAATGTCTTTCCTTGAAAATTTATTACTTGGCAACCCGCACACCGCCTAGCCACCATCCACGTTGACCGATCTGGCCTGAAAATATTGAATGTTGAAGGAATGAGTAATTTAAAACTCAGCAGGATATGGGCGTCCAAAACAATATAATAATTCTTTAAACATGAATCTATAACATTCGATACCATCATTTCGTCAAAAACAATAGGAGATCAATCGAAAGCTCTAGCATTTGAGAAAACCTGAAGGAGATCTAACATTTCATTGGGACCCGTCGGTCAATTCACATTTCATGGAATAAATCAAGTAAAAATAATTAAAATATTGTAAGGACAATAATTACTTGCACATAAGTATCCTACCTTAGTTGATGAAATGAGTTTTCTTGAAAGAATGGCATAAATTTCAAGTTCTAAGATTGCAATTTCTACTCGCTGCCCGTAATACGTTTCTGTTTTTCTTTTCCACTATTGGTAACAAATTATTTCTTTTACACAGTATACATATAAGGTTGAAAGGGGGAAACATATATGGAATACCGTGTTTTCCCTTCCCCAAAAGATCGCATTCCCAAAATCCATTCAATTAAAAAAATAACTTCCTTTCATAACCAAATGACACATGGTAAGCTATCCCATCGATTCCCAAAATCGAAGCATAAAGATTGCTTCCTTTTCTATTCAACAATCACATCATTGATTCCTCGTCATTTCCCAAATTCAAGACTTATTAAATAAATGGAATTGACACATTTCCATCATCTTCTTAGCACACGTGAATCCTAAAGAAAACAAACAATAATTTATCAATAATTTACTAATAACCGGTATTACTTCTTATTCTACCTCAATTAACAATTTAATTAAATACAATCTAAGACAATATCTTTCAACCTCAATAACTTAACCATCGTTTATCCGAATTAATTTTTTCTCGAGCCCAATATCCATAATTAATTACAAGCTATCTAACTAGTACAATTTTGATATATTTATCATTACTCTATCAATGTCTAGATATTTTACCCAAATAAAATAAAATTTAATATATGTTTCCTAAGCCCACCAACTTTCAAAATATAAAATGTAGTAGATAGAATAAATAATTTTATTTTGTAAAATTTTCGGAGTGTTACATTGGGCGTGTTTGTTATGTTCATCACTTCGGTCTCGGTCGTGACAAACTCGATTCTCGCTCTATGAAATGTATTTTCCTTGGTTACTCCCAAACACAAAAGGGGTATCGGTGCTACAGTCCTTCTCTACAACGCTATTTTATTAGTGCGGATTTCACTTTTGATGAGTCCACACCCCATTTCTTGGATCCTAGTATGTCATCTGAATCCACTGAGTTCCCGTACCATATCTACATGTTGGTAGTTCTCCAGACCTGGACTCTGCTCCATCTACTGCACCAGAGTTGTCCTCCTCTTATAAAGAACCACCACCTCCTTTCCAGGTTTATACTCGATGAGCTAAGCTACCAACTTCTGTGGCCCCATTCGTCACCTTGCCATCTACAGATCCTGCATCCGTCATCTATTTTGATCCCGAGTCCTTGCCTATTGCTCTTCGTAAAGGTAAACGTACTTGTGTCACTAAACATCCTATTAGCCATTATTCTTCTCTTGATTTGTTGTCACCTTCTTTTTCTTATTTCACATCCCGACTTTCTAGTTTTTTTGTACCTAAGATAGTGACGATGCTCTATCTGATCCTGAGTGGCGAAAGGTTATGAAAATGGAAATGGCAGCCTTGCACGAGAATAAGACTTGGGAACTCGTTCTTTCACCGGTTGGAATACATCCCGTTGGTAACAGATGGGTCTTTATTTTGAAGTTCAATCCTGATGGGACTATTGATCGATTGAAAGCCCGACTGGTTGCTAAAGGTTACACACAAACCTATGGCATTGATTATGATGAAACAATCTCTCCAGTTGCTAAGTTATCTTCTATTCGTGTTTTGATTTCCATTGCTGCTAACTTTGGTTGGCCTCTGTTTCAATTGGATATTAAAAATGCATTCCTTCATAGTGACTTGCTCGAAGAGGTTTAAATGGAGAAACCACCTAGGTTCGTTGCTCAGGAGGAGTACCAGAACTATGTTTGTAATTAAAAAGGACTTTACATGGGTTAAAACAATCACCAAAAGCATGGTTTGGGAAGTTTTCTGAGGTTGTTTTGGAATTTGGTCTTCAAAGGTGTCAGATAGATCATTCAGTATTTTATCTACAAACTGGTGCAGGTTATGTTGTCCTTGTAGTTTATGTAAATGATATTGTAATTACTGGTGATGATGCAGATGGGATTGCTCGGTTGAAATAGTTTCTACAAAAATATTTTCAGACCAAAGATCTAGGCAGGCTTAGATATTTCTTAGGTATTGAAGTTGCTAGGTCACGAGCAGGTATCAATCTATCTCAAAGAAAATATGTACTTGATTTGTTAGATGAGACATGTTTTTTTGGAGCTCATCCAGTTGATACTCCCAAGGATCCCAATGTGAAGCATTTGATGGATGGAGGAGAATTGTTTGGGGAACCAGGAAAATATCGCCGTTTGGTTGGAAAATTGAATTATCTTACCATCACACGACCAAACATTTCCCATGCAGTTAGCGTCATTAGTCAATTTTTGAATGCTCCTCGAGTTCCTCATTGGGAAGCTGTGATACGTATTATTCGATACTTGAAAAAGGCTCCAGGCCTTGAATTATTGTATAGACCAAATGGACACACTAGAATAGAAGGGTTTACAGATGCAGATTGGGCAGGATCCCCATCAGAAAGACGATCCACTACTGGTTTCTGTACTTTTCTTGGTGATAATCTTGTCTCTTGAAAAAGTAAGAAACAAACTGTAGTAGCAAGTTCAAGTACAGAAGCAGAATACATGGCAATGGCTCATATTGCTAGTGAGTTGACATGGTTACAGCACTTTCTTCAACAAATCAATCTCTTACCTTCCACTCCTATTCCAATATTTTGTGATAACCAGTCTGCTCTACATATTGCATCAAATCCAGTCTTTCATGAGAGGACCAAACATATTGAAGTTGATTGTCACTTTGTCCGGGATAAAATAGTGAGTAGTGATATATGTACACCATTTGTGAAGAGAGGAGGCCAACTTGTTGATATGTTTACAAAGTCGTTGAACGGTAATCGGTTGAAGTTTCTTTGTTCCATGCTGGGCTTATATGATGTATATGCTCCAACTTGAGGGAGAGTATTAAAGAATTAAATTACGTCAATTAGGCAACAGTATAATTAGATTTATTGTCTTTCCATACTTATACAAAGTTACCAAAATGTGTAATTTTTTTTTTATATATAATGAAATCAGAGGGGAGGAAGACACTTAAGATCTTCTCTCTACCCTCGTTCAACACTTTCATTCCCACTTCATTCCACACTCATTTTTATTGATTTTGAACAACATTTTTCAACACAAATTCTACAACTTCCTGGGTAAATACAACTGCACAGTTATTAGATGTCGGAAATCTTGTCCTCCGGTATATCGCCGGTGGAACTACACTATGGGAGAGCCACCAGTATCCCACCAACACATTTTTGCCAGCAATTAGAATAATCCACAACACGAGAACAGGTCAAAGGGTATCAATAAATTCCGGGAGAAGTCCTCAAGATCCTAATTATGGAAATTTTTCTGTAGGTCTCTATGCAGTTGGGATCCCACAAATTTATATATAGGATAATGGTTGTCCAATCTGGTGTAGTTGTCCACGGAATGGCAGAGTTCTGACCGGAGTAACCCGCGTGTACTCTATCTATGTCGATGGATTTAATGTGGCAACTGAAGAAGATGACACCTTAGCTTTCACACGAGCTTTTCGACAAAAGGCCTTAATGAAGAATTATATAAATACTGAAGGAGTTCTTGTGGAAGCAGTGTGGGATGATCAGAACAGTGATTGGAGTCCCACATGGCAAGCCCCAATAGATGATTGTGATTTCTATAACAAATGCGGTCCATTTGGAATCTGCTATACAACCAATAGGCCTAAATGTAGTTGCTTAAAAGGGTATGAACCGAATAACAGAGAGGACTAGGATAGGGGTAATTGGAGTGATGGATGCGTGAAACGGACTCTCCTGCAGTGTGATCGAGATAATAATGCAACTGATAAACACAAACGGGATAAATTTTCGAAGACAACGCTGGTGAAAGTGCCAGATTTTATGCAGTGGTAGACCGGCATAGAGATTGAATGCGAAGGCCTGTGTTTGAGTAATTGTTCTTGCATATGTTAGGGAATTATTGGGAGCAATTACCCAAGGCCCAAGCCCACACCACCAGGCCCAAGTGAGGTTCCATCCCAAAACCAATTGGTAATGGGTGGAGTAACCCACTTGGGTTATATGGTGGATTTATTTTCTTCCCACAACCGATGTGGGACTTGTTTGCCCCAACAATCCCTCCCTCAAACAAGGCTCATGAGGTAAATCACCACTCATCGAGATAATCCATCATAGCCTGACCCACTACGTTACCATGGATCTACCATCTCATGAGAATTTTCCACCACCTCGATTTTATCTAGCCACGCACCCTGGGCACCACTATTACAAAGTAAAGAAAAGGAAGCGTATTCTGTTTGTGAAGCTCTCAGCAATTTATTGAATAAAGTAATAGCCTATAAATAGGCAGTACATGTAGAGAGAAAACACAACTAAGTCTACCACGTTTGGCCACTAACATCAACTCCTATAAATTAGGCAAAGAAAAAACCACTTTCTAGTTACCACTAAACAAATGACTATGGACTAGGTCAAACTACAAACTGCCAAAAACAAGTAATAAAGCTTCCAAGTAAATAATATGTTAAATAAATATCTAACACTCTCCCTTAAACTGAGATCTTCAGAAATCAGTTTAGATCAAACAACTTCAACAATTCAACAGCAATACTAAGCTTCCTTTGAAACAATATCCTTGGAAGAGCATACTCCAAGCATTCTTCTAAGCTTCATGAAGACAGGAGGCTTGAGGGGCTTGGTTAACAAATCTGCAGTTTGATCTTCACTTTTACAGAACGCCAACTCAATAACACCATTCTTGCATAAGTCACGTAGAAAATGGAATCTCACAGCAATATGCTTGCTCCTTCCATGTAGAACAGGATTCTTTGATAGCTTAATGGCAGAAACATTATCACAGTAGATTAAAGTTGGACCTTGTTGCTGATTGTGTAGAACTCCAAGTAACCTTCGTAACCAAATAGCTTGACATGAGCTTGATGCTGCTGCAACGAACTCAGCTTCAGTGGTTGATAGAGTCACTATTTGTTGCTTCTTTGATGACCAAGTTACAGCTCCAGAGCTTATTATAAACACAGACCCAGATGTACTCTTTCTATCATCGAGGTCTCCAGCATAATCACTATCTGAAAAACCAATCAACTTTGCTTTTCCAGTAGTTTTATACATGATTCCATAGTCTGATGTACCTTTCAAGTAACGAAAAATTCTCTTTGCAGCTAAGAGATGAACTTCAGATGGATTCTCCATGTATCTACTGATTAGACTCACAGCATACATGATGTCTAGTCTTGTGGATGTGAAATACATGAGACTCCCAACAATCTGCTTGTATAGAGTAGCATTCACCCTTTTTTCTGTTCCATGTTTTGTGAGTTTCAGGCCAACTTCAGTTGGAGTCAAAACTGGATTGCAATCCTTCATTTGGAACCTGTCTAAAATTTCAAAGACATATTTCTTTTGTGAAATAAAGATACCAACAGGTGATTGCACTACTTCAATGCCAAGAAAATAGCGCATCAACCCTAAATCTGTCATATCAAATTCATTCATCATAGATTTCTTAAAATTAGCAATCATGACTCCATCATTACTAACATAAATAAGGTCATCAACATATAAGCAAACTATAAGTATCTTCCCATCTACTCCAAATTTAGTATAGAGTGTATGCTCATAAGGACATTTAAGAAAACCTTCCTTAGCAAAGTAAGCATCTATACAACTATACCAAGCTCTAGGTGCTTGTTTTAGTCCATATAATGCCTTTTTTAACTTGTATACCTGATTTTCGTGACCATGCTTTACATATCCAGGTGGTTGATCAATGTACACTTCTTCTTCCAATTCCCCATGCAAAAATGCTGACTTTACATCCAGCTGATATACATGCCATGAATTTTGGGCAGCAGTGGCTAACACCAACCGAATAGTGTCTAGCCGTGCTACTGGAGCGAACACTTCTTTGTAGTCAACACCGAATTCTTGTTTGTACCCCTTTGCAACGAGTCGAGCCTTGTACTTATCAATTTCTCCATTTTCATTCAATTTTGTCTTGTAAACCCACTTGACACCAATAGTCTTGTGTCCTTTTGGAAGATCAGTCAGCTCCCAAGTATTATTCCTTTCAATAGCAACAATTTCACTATCCATCGCCTTTCGCCATTTTGATTCTTTGACCGCATCTTCAAAAATTGTAGGATCACAATCTGAAAAAAGAGCAAAATGAGTAACAGGATCCTCAGATTGGTCAATTCATGTTACCTCATAATCTATCATCCATCCAGGCCTCTTTCGAACACGGTGAAGACGTGATTCAACTGCTGAATTAGTGGATTCTGCTGCTGTTGGAGAAAGTTCAGCAACTGTTGGAACTTCATTTGGTGAATTTTCAGGGACATAAGCTGCTGGAATGTGTGGTTGTTGGGACTGCTGCCTTTCTTCATCATTTTCTTCATCAAGAATGACTGGAGTAGGCTGCTGTCTATTCCAATCCCAGGTGTTCTCCTCATCAAAAATGACATCTCGGCTGGTGACAATCTTCTTCGTGAGTGGGTTGAACAATTTGTATGCTTTGGATGTTTCACTTACACCGAGAAAGACACACTTTTCCCCTTTATCATCAAGCTTTTTCCTTTTTTCATCTGGGACATGTGCATAAGCGATACAACCGAAAATCCGGAAGTGATCTACAGCTGGTTTGCGCCCACTCCACGCCTCCTCTGGTGTCATATTTTGAACAGAAAAAGTAGGACATCTGTTCAACACATGAATGCTCCAGTTTACTGCTTCAGGCCAGAAACTTTTTGGAATTTTTCCTCTTGCCAGCAAGCTTCTCACCATGTTGAGGATGGTTCTATTTTTCCTCTCCGATATACCATTTTGTTGTGGCGTATATGCAACTGTAAGTTCCCTTCGAATACCTTGCTTATCACAAAAAACATCAAATTCATTTGAGCAATATTCTCCTCCACGATCAGTGCGAAGAGTTTTAATGACTCTTTCTGCTTCCTTCTCCACACGAGCCTTAAAGCTTTTAAATGCACTAAAAGCTTCTGATTTTTGCTGCAAAAAATAAACCCAAGTTTTTCGAGTATAATCATCAATGAAAGTAATTAAATATCTTTTACCCCCATTTGAATATGGATTTATTGGCCCGCAAATGTCTGAATGAACTAGCTCCAAGACATTTTTTGCTCTCCAAGACTTTCCTTGAGGGAACTGAGAACGATGTTGTTTGCTAACAACACATTCTTCACAAACTTGAGAAGGAATGGTAATTGGAGGGAGGCCTGTCACCATATCTTTCTGTTGGAGTGTCTTTAATCCGCTAAAATTCAAGTGACCATAGCGAAAATGCCAAAGCCATGAAGGATCTTTTACTTCAGCCATCAAGCAAGGTTGAGATGTTCTTATCTTCAAAGGAAACAACCTGTTTGAACTCATCTGAACAACAGCAATTGCTCCTCTTGAAGGATCATAAATCTCACAAGCACCTTTTTTAATAGTTATCACATAACCCTTTTCTTGCAATTGACCAGCACTTAATAAATTACTTTTCAAGTCAGGGACATAAAAAACATTGGAAATTGTTTCTACAAAACCATTCTTGGTGCTAATATTAATATCACCTTTTCCCATTACTTTCACAGTAGAACAATCACCAAAGCTCACAGTAGAATGAAAGCCTTCATTTAAATTAGAAAAAAAAGACTTACTTCCACACATGTGGTTGCTGCAGCCTGTATCCACATACCAAACGTCTGATTGGATTTCCTCATTGACATGATAAGCCATCAACAAAGTCTCTGATTCATTCTGTTCTGCTGCAAAATTTGATTTCTCCACCTTCTCTTTGTCATATGGCAATTTGGTATAACATTCAGATCGGTAATGACCAAACTTATGGCACCTGTAGCACTCTATCTTGGATTTGTCATCAACTTTGTAATTCTGATATTGTCTGCTTCCATCTCTATTGCCTCTACATCCCCTTCCTCTACCTCTACCTCTACCTCTACCCCTTCCTCTTGAATTTGAGGATTGAGCAAAGGTAGAAGCCTTTAGAGCTTGAACATCAGTAGTTGAATTTCGATTCATCTTCTGTTCATGAACCAATAAGGAGCTTTGGATTTCATCAAAAGAAAGCTCATCTATATCCTTTGATTCTTCAATTGAGCAGACCACATAATCATATTTGGGGACCAATGAACGCAAAATCTTTTCAACAATAGCCACATCCTCCATCTTTTCACCATGGAATCTCATCTTGTTGATTATCCCCATTGTTCTTGCATAATAATCAGTAATAGACTCACCATCTTTCATCTGCAGTGTCTCAAAATCCCTCCTCAAGGCTTGAAGTTGTGCACGCTTCACTCTAGTAGAGCCTTGGTATTTCTTCTTCATTGAATCCCAGATCTGTTTGCAAGTATCCTTTTGGAGAATAGTCTCCAAAATAGAACGATCGATTGCTTGAAACAGATAATTTTTTGCCTTGAGATCCTTTAGCCTTTGTTCTTCCAATTTCTTTTGTTGAGCTTCTGTCAACACTTCTCCATTGGCAGGTTCAGTCACTCCGATTTCCACAATGGTCCAATACTCCTTGGATCTTAGAAAATTTTCCATCAACATGCTCCAATGATCATAGTGACCATCAAAGCGAGGAATTGCGGGTTGAACATAGTTGTCGCTGGACATTTTTCTTGGTTGCTACTGCAATTAAAAGCTGCTGCTTTTTCTCTGTGGCTCTGATACCATTGTTAGGGAATTATTGAGAGCAATTACCCGAGGCCCAAGCCCACACCACCAGGCCCAAGTGAGGTTCCATCCCAAAACCAATTGGTAATTGGTGGAGTAGCCCACTTGGGTTATATGGTGGATTTATTTTCTCCCCACAACCAATGTGAGACTTGTTTGCCCCAACAGCATAGCCTATGCATATGAATAGGGTATTGGGTACATGTTCTGGAATGGAAGCTTAATCGACATTCAAAAATTCTCCAGGGATGCAAGTTCAGATTTCTTTTTCCGGGTGGCTTGTTTAGAACAGGGTACTTTTGCTATCTTTAATTAACTATTTTTACCCCATTATCTTCTTTTTTTTATCTGTTTTCAGTTGAGAATAACTATTCTTTTCTTTTTTATAGTACTTTGAATCACTTTAGTATTAAGCTAATGTTCGTGAAGTTTTGAGCATTGTCCAAATGCCTTTTATGCGAGTCATTAGTTTGTATGTGTGGAAAAATGGCACAATGATGAGGGTGTCTACTGATTTTATTGATGTATTGGGCCGATCTATTGGTCTGTTGATTGATTGGTTTGCCGACTGGATTATTTCTTGTTGGTGGCTTCTGTTTTCATTCAATTTAAATCGTATTTCTTTACCTAATGCGTTTTTACTTAAGGCTAGATGGTTGAGATGTCACCAAGTGTCACCCCATGGACCGATGGATGGAGACCTTATGGTGGTTTCTTTTATATGTATTACGGTTTGAGAATTGGGGTGTTCATTCATTCTCTCTCTCTCTCTCTCAAACTCTCTGTGTTCTTTCTATTCACTTCATCTTCTTCGTATTGCACTCTGAAATTTGGAAAGCCTTTTTGATCTTGTATTACGTGTAGTATCTAGTATAGATCTTGAGTGATTTGTATAGTGCTATTGTTGTTGTATCCTTGAGTGGATAGCTGTTTCGATCAGTTTGAGGGTTTTTCCTTTGTGATGTAATCTTGGGTGATTCGTCTAAGTGCCTGGTGTAAATTAAATAGCTCGTTGATTCCGGTTAATATAATAATTTCTTCCGGTTGACGGAAGCTCAAAAGGGGATTAGGAACTCCAGTTCTAAACCTCTTGCCTTAGGGCGAAAAATCTTGTGTTCTTTACTTTATTTCTATTGATTTTGCACTTTTAATTTCTATTTTGTTGATTGAAAGTGGCTGATTGTTTGAACTTCATCGTTACAGTATGCTTGTTTTGTTTCAGATAAAAAGAAAGACAAGAAAGTAATTATCATAGTGTGCGTAGTCGCCAGTTTGGTTGCCAAGGGCATTTGCATATTTTTATCTTGGCGGTGGATGTCTAAGAGAAGAGGTATGTATAAGACATTTGGATTGTTATTTAGGCACAAAAGTACCTCTCTCTTATAGATATGTTTTCTTTGCAAATTAGGCCATCGTGTAACATTAGAGTATGGAGGAGATGAAGTAGGCCAATTGGATTCAAGTGAAACCGTGCTTCGAAGTGCCATAGATAAAGTTAATATTGAAGAGTTACCACTATACAGTTTCGAGATGATTAAAAATGCAACGAACAATTTTGACATGGCCAATAAGCTGGGAATGGGTTTAGGGTTTTTGGTCATGTTTTTAAGGTAACGTATTGTGCTTATGCAGAATGTCTAGTTTCAGTATTCATAGAATCTGCAAATACTGAAAACGGACAAATGGGAAAGAAATTTCAGTGAAAAGGCTTTCGACAGATTCCAGACAAGGGATGGAAGAATTTATGAATAACGTGGTTGTCGTTTCTAAACTCCAACACTGCAATTTTTTTAGACTACTGGGATGTTGTGTAGAGAAAGGCGAAAAGATACTCATCTATGAGTATATGCAAAATAGAAGCCTACATGTTTTTCTCTTTGGTTAGTTCAACTCGATTTTATGTTACCGTTCCAATTTATTCCCATTTCAACTTGATATACTCACGATCAGATCATTTATGCAGATTGTTCTCATAACATTCTTGATTGGAGGAAACGTTTTAGTATTATTCAAGGCATTGGTTGAGGCTCTTCTATCTTCATAGGGATTCTCGATTAAGAATAATTCACAGAGATATGAAGCCAAGTAACATATTGCTTGATGAATATTGGAATCCAAAGATTTCAGAATTTGGAATGGCTAGAATATTCGGAGGAAACCAAGATCAAGCCAACACGGGAAGAGTCGTAGGAACATAGTAAGTATTTGTTAATTTCGTCCATTTTTAGTTTGTGGATAGGGATAGGAACCAGGTTGGTTGACAAGAGCAGAATAAGAAACAGGAAATGAAACTGTGTATTGATTTGGAAATGAACTGAACTACAGAAATAAAAAGAAACAATCAGCCATTTGAGAGGGATGTAACTCTCCCAATTGGATAAACCAATACTCAATATTTGCCTATCTACTAAGCCTATTTCTCCTCTTATTTATAGCCTCTCTTCCTAACAGATTTTCCCTCCCATTTTCCTTGTAATCGAAAGCCGTTACCTATATCTTCTTCTAGGTGCTTCTCAACCCTTCTAGAATGGATGAGGTGGGTGGGAGCCTATCAATACTTGCCGCCCGAAAATCCACCTTGTCCTCAAGGTGAAAATGTGACTCGACTTCAAAATCTAGAATGAGTTGAATAATTTCTTTGGCAAGAATCCCCTCCACGACAGATGTCAAAATAGAATTCTTCAGTCCAAAAGCTGTTAAATGCTGACCACGTACAATTAAAATATTTCCTTGACAAATCCCATTACCAGTTGGACCTTCGTAAGGAATTCCCAATGTTTGATTCCAGTTTGAGCTATATTTATTGTAATATGTCTGGGCCTGATCTATAAATTCATTTATGGGAAAAATTCATGGGTCAGGTATTTACTTTCACAAAATCACAAATCAGGCCCGAACGTTTAGATTTTCAGAACTCAGGTTTTTCCCCGATTTAATTAATTATATTTAACAACTAATCTAATAATATTCTTTCCTTAATTTAAGCGTACAGTTAAGATTTCCTAATATAACAAAACACCTTCCTAATTACAGATTCTGCTTCATCCCCATACTGATACCGATTCTGGACCAAAATTGACGGCAAATTAAACGAGATATCCGGTCACAGATCAAATTCCGTCGTCGCCGGTCACATAGTTTCATACGGTGGATCGTTGACAGACAAATAACAATTATTTCGATCACAAATCGATTGACATAATCCCCAGTCAGATTTCTATTACTGAACGCATGTTTCGTCTGGATTGAAGGTCCAATTGAGTGCGCCAATCAGAAACAAAACGCTTCCTTTGCCGGCACCGATATTTTCCATTGCCCATTGGTATGTTATGCTATCCCATCGACGATTACGGTTCTATATAGTTTTCATGAATTTGTGACTCCAATTGATACAATAACAATGCTCAATCAATAATATATGTGATGTTGATGACAATGATAGCACATCCAGAATGTCGGAGGTCATTCTGTGTTTTGCATGATCTTCCACCTCCGCCATCTTACAACTGTGACCTGTATAAATTCAATCCAAATGCTGTCTTCCTACATTTGAAATCTGTGTCCTGCATGATCTCATACCTATGAACAGAAATAAATATGTGACCTGCATTTCATTTCAATTTAACTACTGTCTTCCTACAGTTGAATTCTGTGTTCTGCATGTTCTCCTACCAGTGACCCGAAACACATATGTGACCTGCATGAATTTAAGTACTGACTTCGTACATTTAATTTCAGAACCCTGAATGATCTCCTAACTGTGACCTGCCTGAATTAAATTTAAGTACATACGTCATACATTTCATTTTGCAGATTAATGGATGTCCCACGTATGTTTGCTGAATGGATCCCAGATATCGGTGGTTATGCTGGCCAAAGTCGAGAAGGGATAAGGATTCACGACATGCAAATGACTTGATGACACTTGCACCATATTCGTTATAATTTCACCTATTCATTATCTTTTTTTTTAATTGGTTGTAGCTATCCAACATTTTAATGTGATGAATTAATAATTGAAATGAGAAATATTTGTTCGGATTATTTCGATTTAGATAGTAAAGTATGCATAAAATCAAACTGTGACCCTCAGATTGCAATGCATGACATGTACTCAGACCTGTGACTTGTAAAACTCGTTTGTGTCACCAGTGTAATGTTCACTTTAGTCTGTAAAAAATCTCCACTTAATTGAAAACCTGTGTTACCAGTTCACTGCTACCTGTGACCACCACAAAGCAATCTGTGACATATAGTAAGACCATGTGACCTGTGAACACGTGTGACCTTTGACCTGATGTAACATTATGTGAATAACAGTATTCATGTGACCTACTTACTCCAAAAATATTATCCCCTGTGACCCTGTATAAATCTTATACTACAGTCTGTGACCTGAGTTGCCAAACAATTCCCTATAGTGTTTTCTGTGACCTGATGTAACATCATGCGAATAATAGTGTTCCTGTGACCTACATGTTCAAAAATATTATCGCCTGTGACCCTGTTGAAATCCATATAGTTTTCTCTGTGACTTCATGTAGCATTACGTAGCTGCTAGTATTCCTGTGACCTCCATACTCCAAACATATTATCACATGTGACCCTGTAGGAATATTCTACAACAAACTGTGACCTGCGTACATACCCAGGCCACTGTGACCGTCATAAACCTGTATCCATGACCTGTGATCATCATATTGCAATTACACATATGCAAAAGACAGCTTCTAATTCAAGCTCATGCCTCGCTCACAAGAAAATTGTGCCAATTATTATCAAAAAAATTCAATGTACATTTGTCCCAATAAAACAAAAGACTGAACATCGAAACAGATGATGCCACAAAAAAAATGACAGACACAGACAATCAGAAACTTTACAGAGTTTGATCATTGTTTTCAACTTTAAAAAAAACAAATAAAGACAATCATCACTCAATGAGAATCTCATCTCTTCTTGTATATGCTCCGATATTTATACAGTCTTGTGGCAATGTCTAGCCTTGATCCCCCCGCATCAAATTTGATTGGCATCAAATCCTTATCATCATGTGGCAAGTACTCAGCATACTTGATGGTGAAGATGCCGCAGTAGTGTCTGGAAAAAACAAATCACATAATGTATTAGTTCGCAAGACAAAACATTGTAAAAAGAGATATGAGGTCACAAGAGGCAGTGCTCTTTGTGACCACCATAAAGCAAAATTTAATATAAAGAAAGACATGTGACCCTGAACATAAAGCAAACTGTAATATATAATAAGACCTGTGACCTCTGAACATATATTCTGTGACCAAAAAGTGCAATGTGAACATTGTGAAAACATGTAAATGTAAAACTGTAAATATATGACTTGCAGTTGCTGGAGAAGTTATTTCGCAGCTTCTCTTCCATGTGGATAAGTTTCTGGTTTCAATGTTAGCAAAGTGAAGGTGCAAGTCTGATTGAAAAATCTCGTGCCACGGTTGTTTTCTTTTGGATTACCAGATTTAATAACCAACTTGAAGTTACAACTTATGAAGATGTGGAGAAGTAAAGAAAAGTTCATTCTGAGATCACCCATCAAAATCCACAAACAATATTGGCCATAATCTCTAGGAAACACTATACAACCCTACATGGAACTAACAAAAATCTATTCTCAAAAACTACATTGGGCTCTAATCACTAATCATTAAACACTACACAAATCCACATAGACCTAATATTCCATAAAAATAATATTGGACACAGACCCACATAAACTGAAAAAAGAAAAACAAAAATTTATTCTAGAAAAACGCATTTGCAATAATTAGTTGGGAACTCTATACAAACCTAGATAGACTCAATGATGTTCTATTCTAGAAAACAGTAGGCAAAAAAGGTTTCATAACTGCAAGATTGGTAATATGTTTTCAAGAGCTCCAACAAAGTAAATAACAAGAAAAAGATAGAGAAAATAAAATAACATGACAGAAAATACGGGATTAAACATATAACACCAATACATGTGTAGGGTCACATACATACATTCACATCCACAAAAACCACTTCCACCATAAAAAAACTCCCAAACTTCAATACTACTTCACAATCAAATAATATGACAGAAAATGAAATAGACACGATGTTAAGAAATTAGGTCACAGGTAAGGTAAAAATATCAAGGGATAAGGTCACATACATTCATTCACATCCACATAATCCTCTTCCACCATAAAAAAACCTCCAAACTTCAACAATCATGAAGAAATTGAAATGTTCGTTCGAACCGGCGATTTCCAAATTGACCCATGCAATTACCTTCTTCCCTAAGTGAATGCCACTCGACCCATGAGATTTTTGCCTTGTTGTTGGCATTTTGGTGGGGCTGTTCGTTGTCTTCCTTTTGTTCGTATGAATCGACGTTTGCATCGACTTCTTGCCCTTCTTTTCATCGTTTGTTTTCCCCATTTGTATTCACAGACAATATCGAAGCACCAGAGATTTGGTGGAGATTTATCACAGAAGTCTTCTGAACGTGGTGGAGAGAGTGCGCGAGGAATGTGGACGTGAGAAGGTGCTCGAGTGAAAATAGGGCCTCGATAGATATGGAAGTTGAGATATTAGCAATTTTGAAACCCACAATTAACGGGATACGCACGTAATTTAATTAAAAGATTAATTGTTTAATTAAAATGATAAAAACCTGAGTAATGAAAAAAAGAAGTTAAAACCTGACTTTTTAAAACGTGAAAGAAAATGCCTGGTTCCATGTAATTACCACTTCATTTATATCTTCAGCTATTTGGGTTTGCTTCAAGTACTCATTGTCGTCTTCTATCCTTCGGGCCAATTCTATATGGCCCAGCCCATGAGATTTTAACATGCGTCTCTCTGCCTTAATTACTGCCTTCATCCCATTAATGAAATTACTTTCCAGCAGCTCTACAGGGATCATCAGCAAATGGGCTGCGAGAACATCGAGATTCCGTCGATAATCTTTGATTGTTCCTTCCTGCCTTAGAGCCAAGACTTTTCCCAGACTAGACCATACCTGAGATGGTCGAAAACGATAGGGTAACGTGTTCTTCCAATCTTCTAAAACTAGAATCTCCAGTCGGCGACCTCAATTTTCCAGTCACGCGGTTTCATCCCTGTGCAGACGTGCCTCTGTACTCTACCCAACCTCTAATTCCTTTTTTATCTGTCGTTTCGAATCTGTAAGGCTTTTAAACGAAGGGACCATTTTCACTGTTGGTTTCTCCACAGCGATCGAAGCAGATTTCTGAGTGTTTGTTGTGGTTTGAGGGGCTTGGTACACCATCATGGAAGAGAAGTAATGATGGCTGGAATTATTAGTTGGGCTAGAAGTGTTGGAGGTATCATTTGGGTTGTGAACATTGTTTTTAATGTCAAATGAGCTAGAATTAGGTTGAGCCCTTTTTAAAGACTCTTTTCGGTCCTCAACCATTTGGGACAAATTCATAATTTGGCCCAGACCATGTAATTTAAGCCTTTTAACTTCAGTTCCACCCAATTGTTTCAGCCTATTGTCGCCATTCACTTCCAATCCCAATCTTTGATTTCCTGTATCGACGTATTGCTCATGGTGGGTGATGGTGGTTTCGGCCAAAATGACTTCGTCAGATTTGGGTGTAGTAGCTCCAATTTCCTCAGATTTGGGTAGAGCTTCAAAATTGAAGGTAGCTTTAGATGGGGTCGCTGCCGGTCCTTTCTCACTCTCTTCTTGTCCATCCAATTTCTTCGTCATTAAATCTATTTTGCTTCCTTTATTTTGGCAGTCATTTGGTTTGAATTGGGATATCCCAGCTTCATCACTGCCTGACCTTGTTCTGCCTCCCATTTTTGCGATCATCAAGTCGTACTCCTTCATTAGTGCTACCATGTCCCTCTGAATATCAGGAATTTCTTCCATTCTTGTCTCCAACATATGCACTGGAAATTCTTCCATCATGGAGACCTTCTTCTTGCGAATTGTTTCTGCAACGAACACTTCCATTCATCCCAAGTTCGAATCGGCTGACGGCTTTCATCCCAAGCTGCCTCCACTTTTTCCCTCTCGACAATTGGTTCCTCGTGAAAATTTCATCTGCTTTTCCCAGCCACCAATCTGGATCGCCATCATAGAATATTGCTATATCTAGTCTACCTACTGAATCTAATCCATAAACCCTTGCTGAAATTGATTCCATCTACCCCAGAATTAATGCTCTGATACCAATTGATAGGAACCTATCTGGTTCACAAGAGCAGAATAAGAAACAGGAAATGAAACTGTGTATTGATTTGGAAATGAACTGAATTACAGAAATAAAAAGAAACGATCAGCCATTTGAGAGGGCTGCAACTCTCCCAATTGGATAAACCAATACTCAATATTTGCCTATCTACTAAGCCTATTTCTCCTCTTATTTATAGCCTCTCTTCCTAACAGAGTTTCCCATGAATAAATGTTCTCCATTGACGGCAGTATAAATTGAGAACATCCCTTTGTCGGCACAAATGTGACGGGTAGCTCCAGTATCTACCCACAATTCCATAGGATTTTCAATATTGTTGCATTCAGATACAACATCAAACAAGTTCAGTTATTGTATATCATTGGATAATGTATCTCATTTAGTCATGTGAGCTTGAGCATTTTGCTTCTTTGGATTGCGACATTCATTAGAACGATGTCCAGTTTTTCCACAGTTGTAGCAGTTGCCTTTGAATTTCTTAGCATTCATCTTATTGTCCTTCTTAGGAGCATCACCAGAATATTTTCTTTTCTTATTCTTCTTTAAACTATATTCCACCATGTTTGCCTTTTCTTGCACAAATTGTCCTCCAGATTTCTTTTCTAATTTCCTATTGTCTTCCTCAATCCTTAGCCGAACAATTAGTTCTTCCACGTTGATTTCCTTTCGTTTGTGCTTGAGATAATTTTTGAAATCTCTCCACATAGGAGGGAGTTTCTCAATTATAGCAGCCACTTGGAATGATTTACTGATAGTCATGTTTTCAGCATGTATATCATGAAGGAGAACCTGCAGTTCTTGAACTCGGCTAATAATAGTCTTGGAATCCACCATTTTGTAGTCGAGGAATTTTCCAACAATAAATTTCTTTGTACCAGCATCCTTCGTTTTGTATTTTTTTTCCAAAGACTCCCAAAGTTCTTTTGCAGATTTCATAGTACTATAAACGCCATATAGTATATTGTCCAGCCCATTAAGAATATAGTTTTTGCATAGGAAGTCTGAGTGCTTCCATGCATCTAAAGCAATAAGGGACTCCATGTTGTTTGGTCCTTCTTGAACCGCCGGAGCATCCTCAGTTAGGAACTTTGCCAAATTCAGTGTGATTAAGTAAAATAGCATCTTTTGTTGCCATCTCTTGAAATCCATTCCATTGAATTTTTTGGGTTTTTCTCCATGTGAAATCGGAGTGGTTTGAATAGGAACAGTCATAGGTGGAGCTGTAATAATAGATGGAACCGTAGTGTTGTTGGTTCCATTAAGGGAAACTACATTACTCCCACTTGTTACATCCATTTCTGTTACGAAAACAGAAGATAAACAATTGCAATCAAAGTATTGACAATGATTATAAGGAATCGATTAATAGATTATAAAAAATATAAGGTTGGTCAGACTATAAGACACCCGAGAACACAATAAATTTATTTATCACTATTTCCTTAAGACGATTTTGGCCTGCTACGGTGCTGACAGTTGACGCCAATCGCCTCCCAAGATACAACAATCTTTCTCTTGCGTTGTAGAAGCACTCTAAACAGCAAGAACGGTGAACTAGAAAAAGTTTCGTACTCTCTCAATGAATGAAAAATATATTTGTTATGCAGAATGCAATAGAAGAGAATGATGATATTGGAATGAATCAAATTTGGAAATCAGGGATCCTATTTATAGATTTTCAAAAGCTGCAGGCCAAGGGTTGCAACTCCTTGAAATGTTATCCCTGAATAGAAACAACTATTAGTTTGTGTCTGTTTTAGTCCGAACAGTTTCAAATAGGTTTGAAAAGACACACATTTTCAATTAATTAATTTCGAAATTCGGAAATAAATAAAAATAAATTAAATAAATAATTTTAATTTATTTGGTCCAAAAAGAATATAGGAACCAACAACGACCCCCGACCCGAGCTCGTGCCCAGGCGGTCGGTCGGACGGATGGCGGCGGGGGTTTTGGACTAGTCTAGACATTATCTAAGACTTCCACATTCCAAAGACTATTGGTACCCCTTGGGGCCCAAACCCATATCCAAACTTGAAATATATAAATTGGTTCAAAATTCTTTCAACATCCTATGTGGGATTAAGTTCTCACACTTGTTTTTAAATTCCAAGATTTTTATTTTCAGGTTGCCAACTTCTAGCATTAATTTCTCATTCATTACTGAAATGGTTTTGTGAAATTAAATATATCACAAATATCTACTGGCGGAGTAGAATGCGTTTGACCATTGACCCGCACAAAACGGATATCGGGTCCCACCCGAATTATTGGTCAAACCTGACCCATTTCCAACAACTGTAGCTAGGCCGAGATCCGGGGCTAGCTTGCTCGTTATCGCTACTCTCGAGCTCCTCGTTGCACTTGTTGACTATTACTTAGACCCCTTTCCAAGGGTGCCGGCACTGCTTCCGATCTAACTCCAAACTGTGCCATTGTTTGGTCCTCATTATTTCCAAAATACATATCTCTATTTTATTTTCAACCACATATTTTTCAATATTATAATATTATACGTAAATTCAAAATTTTTTTAACTACACATTTTTCATCAAAATGCTATTTCAAAATGTATTTTGGACCAAAAAAAAAAAAAAAGACTCAAATAGGCTCCATGTGAATGGATGATTGAAAATAATATATAATAATTTTTTTTAAAAAAATGAAAGACAAACGGGGATAAACTTTTGTACATCGGCTTAGCTGCGCCGCGCCCATGGTATCAGACCATACTATCAATCAGGTATTCATTCTAATAATATATATATATATTTTTTTTATTGACATAACTAACTCTATTCTTTAAAAATAGACTAGAGTACTATTTCTCCAAAAAAAAAAAAAATAAGACTAGAGTACTTCAAAAAAAAAAAAAAAGAGACGAGAGCAAGTTGGACACGTGAACAAGTTTTACAATCTGAATCAAGGACAAGACTGGTGATTGGACTACAAAATTACAAACTAGAATTCAAATATGAAGGCTGACATGATTTGAATCCAGCAACAAAATGAAAGGTTTGGAACCTCGGCTACAATTTTTCCTTATGTTTAGATTGATTAAAAATTAAAAGTAATGTTAAAATAATAAAATACATTTTTATGTATTTTGATGCCTAAGTTTCGTCTAAACTCGTTTAACCCGAAATCTTCACTCATCACAGTGTATTACGCTTTTTAGAACAGCGTATACACGCGAATGGACTTTTTTATTTTATTTTTAAATAACATGCCATAAAAATATAAAAATTTACAGTGCCGGTCCCAAACCAGCATGTTTAGATTCGTCCTAGGCATAAATATTATTAAACAATTATGCGTGAATGGACCAACGTTGCACGGCCGCAAAAATGAAATGTTTGGATGTAATCTGCAACAAAATGAAAGGTTTGGAACCGGCGTTGCAATTACATATAAATGTTTGGGACTTCAGCTGCAAAAATTAAAGATTTGGGTGTAATCTGTGTGAATCTAATTCCACCTACAATTTGAAAAAATCAAGCAATTGGTAAATGGATTGACAATTAAAGGAAATCAATTTAAGAAATCAAAATTCAAGAACAATTAGAACTGTAAAATTTCCCTTCTAGGCTTAGAATCCACCACCACAAAGGCAACACCAAGTTTTGGAGAAAATGACACGGGCACACAAAGGCAGGAAGAACGACTGAAGAGTTTTGCACAAAACAAGGAAGAGCCGGTTTCTTCTTCTCCAAAAGAGCACAAAGCAGGAATGATTTTGGTGTGTAAAATTGAGTACGAGAGGTTTCAATTTATAGACAAAGAGTTGAACCAATTTCCCAGATTTTTCTCTCCAATGATAGACATAATCAAAACCGAAGATTGCATAGATAAAAGGATAGAGTTCTACGAATTTGAATGTAGGAGGTGAACAACCCTTATCAATTATCTCCAATAATTGGGCATTGAGCATCTAGCCCAATGGGCTGATTTCCTCTAAATGCCCAATAAGATTTGGGCTACATCGTTTGTGGTGGTGGACTTTAATTATTCTTCAATCCCGGGCTTATAGCCTATGAAGTTAAACGGGCCACTGTTTTTCATCATAGCTTAGGGATTATTTGGGCATCACAAAAATACCCAACAATCTCCACTTTGATGCCAAATCAACATGTAAGTCAGATAAGATAACAAATAGCTTAAAGAAAAGAGACTTACAAGTTCGTACCGATGTTTAGAAGATCAAGGCAACTTCTAAACTTTACCAAAAGGAGCACATTAGTTCCCATGTCAGCAGGATTATATTCTGAAAGGACTTTCTCAAGTTTTACCAGTTCTTGAGAAACCATATCTCTAATAAAATGCAATCTAGCATCTATATGTTTAGTACGTTCATGAAAAATAGGATTTTTTGCATAGGTGAATAGCAGATTGACTATCATAATATATTGTTATGTTATCGTCAAGAACACCAAGTTCATTTAATACACCTTTAAACCACAAAGATTCTTTAAAGGCTTCAGTAGCAGCAATATATTCAGATTCAGTAGTGGACAATGCAACAACATGTTGAAGTTGTGATTTCCAACTAACACATGAATTACACAAAGTAAATACATAAGAAGATGTAGATTTCCTATTATCTCTATCACCAGCATAATTAGCATCAGTAAAGCCTTTCAATTTTATTCCTTCAGAACTAAACTTATACATTAAACCAGTATTGCATGTTCCTTTCAAATATCTAAATAACCATTTTAAAGCTTCCCAATGTTTGGGACCAGGGTTTGACATATACCTGCTAAGTGTACTAACAGCAAATGCTAAGTCAGGTCTAGTACACACCATTAGATACATCATAGAACCAATTGCATTAGAATATGGAATCCTTTTCATATATTCCTCTTCCTCTTCATTAGCAGGTGATTGTTCTTTAGATAATACAAATTGATTGCCCAAAGGCAATGTAACAGATTTGCATTCATTCATGCCAAACTTTTTCAGAATTTTCATAATGTATGGAGCCTGATGCAAAAATAACAATGAATTTGACCTATATCTTTGAATTTCCATGCCTAAGATTCTTTTAGCATTACCTAGGTCTTTCATATCAAATTCATTATTCCAAGTAGTCTTGATATCATTTAATAGTTTCAAATTGGGACCAATCAAAAGCATATCATCTACGTATAGCAACAAAAACACACAGTTATTGTTATTAGCATCACCTTGATAGTATAAGCAATGATCAAATTCACTCCTTTTAAAACCAATTGTTTGAACAAACGAATCAAAACGTTTGTACCATTGTCTAGGAGATTGTTTTAGGCCATACAAAGAACCTTTAAGAAAACACACATGATCAGGTTTTTATTTATTCTCAAAACCCTTAGGTTGATCCATAAAAATCTTTTCATCAAGTTCACCATGCAGAAAAGCAGTCTTAACATCAAGTTGTTCAAGTTCCCAATTAAAATGTGCAACTAATGCAAGCATAGTCCTAATAGTGGTATACTTAACAACTGGAGAAAAGATTTCATTATAATCTATTCCTTCCTTTTGTGTGTAACCTTTGGCCACAAGTCTAGCCTTAAACCTCAAAACCTCTCCTTTCGTGATTCCCTCCTTAATTTTAAAAACCCATTTACATCCAACAATAGACTTGTCTTTTGGTTTTGGGACTAACTCCCATGTTTGATTTTTACCGAAGGAATTCATTTCTTCTTTCATCGCTTTCACCCAATCCTCAGATTGTTCACTCCTCAAGGCTTCTTCGTACGTGTTTGGTTTCCTATCAACTAGTTCTTCATAACTAGCATAAGCAAGTTCAAAATCAGACTCTAAACTTTGAGGCACCCTATGTGTTCTCCTAACTCTTTCTCTAGCTAACTGATAATCAGACAAAGGGTTTTGCTCTTCTTGATATTCCTCTATAACCTCATCTCTCTCAATATTTTCATTCTGATTGTCTCTTAATTTAGGATTTTGATGCTCCACCTCAATTGAGGTGGTGGGGGTTTGAACACTTAAATGCCTTAAATCCACTTGAGATTCGTCACTAGTGTTTTCTTGCTGTTTTTCTCTCAATATGTCACTCTCTGATTTTAGACGCGACATTTCAGACTCATTAAATGTAACATCACGACTTATGATGATCTTAACTCTAGTTTGACTCATATCCCAAAGCCTATACCCTTTAACTCCTTCAGGGTATCCTAAGAAAACACATTTCCTAGATCTAGGTTCTAATTTTCCCTCATTTTGATGAGAGAAAGCAACACAACCAAAAGTTTTTAACATAGTATAGTCAGCACATTTACTATACCATTTTTCATGTGGAGTATCACCATTTAATGCAGTAGAAGGTGTCAAGTTAATCAGATAGCACGCAGTCATAACAGCTTCACCCCAAAAAGATTTAGGAATACCAGAACTCAACATCATACATCTAACTTTATCAAGTAAAGTACGATTTATACGTTCAGCCACCCCGTTTTGTTGAGGTGTATAAGGAACAGTTTTATGTCTAGTAATTCCACCTTTTTCATACATATCATCAAAATCATTATTACAAAATTCAAGGCCATTATCAGTTCTTAGATATTTTATCCTTTTTCCAGTTTGAGTTTCAACTTGCAATTTCCATGTTTTGAAATTTTTGAATGTTTCAGTTTTATCTTTTAACAGATAAACCCACACCTTACGAGAATAATTATCAATTATGTACAAAAAAATATCTATTACCACCCATTGTAGGGTTAGTAGCAGGCCCCCACAAATCAGTATGAATATAATCCAAAACTTTAGTACTTTTGTGTATACCAGATGAGAAAGATAACTTATGATGTTTACCGAGCACACAGCGATCACAGAAAGGCATATCAGATACAGAATCTTTTCCAAATACACCTTTATCATTTAGCAATTTAAGTCCTTTAATACTTATGTGAGCTAATTTATTGTGCCACTTGTGTGTATCATCCGTGTTGGTCAAATTTATAGAGGAAAAAGAATTTTTAATCACTTCAGCAGTAGTCACATAAATACCATTTCTTTTAGTACCCTTACATGTGACGAGCACCCCTAATCATTTTTAACATGTTACCAATTTTACTAGTAAAACCATCGGTTTCTAATGCTCCTACCGAAATAAGATTCCTAACCATTTCAGGAATATATCTAACTCCAAGTAATTTAAGCACATAACCAGTGTCAAATTTTAACGTGATATCACCAATTCCAGCAATTTTATATGCATCATTATTACACAAAATAGCATGACCACTTTTAGATTCTTGCAAATTTTCGAACAGTCTTTATGTGATGAAACATGGAAAGATGCACCAGAATCAAGTATCCATTCATGCAGATGTGATTTAACAGTCAGATTTATTTCAGTAGGTTCAGAGTTTAAAAACACATAGACTTCACAGCATTCATCAGAAGAAGTAACAACATTAGCCTCATCGTAAACCTTTTCTTTTTGTTTTTTTTTTCTCAATATAACAGTCTTTAATGAAATGTCCAGTTTTACCGCACCCATAGCATTTTCTATCTTTACCTTTACTTTTTGACCTAGATAGACTTCTAGTTTTCTTTTTACTACCTGATGCATATCCACTTTGGTTATCACGGGTTCTAAATTGAGACCTACCTCTCATCATATGAACATCACCACTTTTTCTCTCAACTCTTTCGGCTCGCATTTCCATATCTTTGCTTCTTAATGAGTCTATGACAATTTCTGGGGTTAAAGTATCTCTCCCGTATTTAATAGCATTTTTAACTTCTCTATAAGTGTCAGGGATAACATTCAACAAAATGATAGCCTTATATTCTTCAGATACTTTTTCACCACAATTAGTGATATCTTGCGCGAGTTTATTGAAAACATCCAAATTGTCATCCATATCTTTAGAAGAATCGATTTTGAAACTAAAAAAGCTTTCAAGTAGAAAAAGTTTGTTCGGAGTGGACTTTGACACATAAAGTTCCTCCAATTTTTCCCAAAGTTCTTGAGCGGTTTTTAATTTACCAACTTTTCTTAATACATCATCAGACAAATGTAAAATGATAGAAGTATAAGCCAATTCATCCAAATTTTCTTTTTCGTCAGCAGTTAAGTTTGCAGGAAAAGAACCATCAATAGCTTTAGAGACCTTTTGTTGAACAAGAATACCTTTCATTTTTTGTTGTCAAATTGAAAAATCTGCATTACCATTAAAAACACCCAGCTCAAGATGTGTCGACATCTTATCAAAAAAAATGCACAGATCACAAATTCAGGTATGTAAAAGTCATAGGTCACACAGATTACACAAAGTAACAAGATTCATATGGTTTCACAATAATACGCTATTCTAGAACCCCAAGATTCCGTGAGAATCGTGTTCTCAGGTCAAGGGAAGAAACTAGAATAAGAGTCCGGGTACAAGTCTAAAATAATACGAGATAACAACGTTCAACAAATAATTCTAAAGACAATAAATAAGTAATTTCACTTAGAAATTAAATAAATAATGGCAAGTAATCCTAGGTCTACCAACAAGCAATGGTTACCAAGCAATGGCAACCCCCAATCCTAATGATCACCCCACACGATGATCTGCTAATGCGATAATGTAAAAGTTTCAGCCAATTTACCAGTGCGGACCTTTCTGAGTCCGAAATTTACGAGAGATGCGAATTTACTGTTTTAGGCCGCAATTTATGGCCTAAAGTAATCAGTAAATGTAAATGGCAATTCCGACCGTTGACCTACCAAGGGCAAAATCATCCAACTTTTACTGCAGTACCTGAGACGAAAAAACTAACAACACACGAAGGTTAGAAATATCAAAATAAAAATTCTGCCTGAAGAAACCTTCACCGGATTCTGCTCCACGCGCCGTCGCCGAATTTCCCACGCGCCGCCGCCGGAGATCACGTGCTGTCCAGTCAGCTTCTTCTCCACCTGCTGAGTCCGAATCTGGCCTCCGTTTCTTCTTCAGGTTAGCCGTCTGTCCGGAAATTGGACTTGCAGGTCCGATTTTTGGAAAAAACCACTGTCTTCTTCCCGTTTCTGCTTCAGTTTCAATTTCCCTTCAAATCTGATTTCCAACCAAGCTCTGATACCAAATTGTGAATCTAATTCCACCAACAATTTGAAAAAATCAAGCAATTAGTAAATGGATTGATAATTAAAGGAAATCAATTTAAGAAATCAAAATTCAAGAACAATTAGAAGAACTGTAAAATTTCCCTTCTAGGCTCAGAATCCACCACCACAAAGGCAACACCAAGTTTTGGAGAAAATGACACGGGCACACAAAGGCAGGAAGAACGACTGAAGAGTTTTGCACAAAGCAAGGAAGAGCCGGTTTCTTCTTCTCCAAAAGAGCACAAAGCAGGAATGATTTTGGTGTGTAAAATTGAGTACGAGAGGTTTCAATTTATAGGCAAAGAGTTGAACCAATTTCCCAGATTTTTCTCTCCAATGATAGACATAATCAAAATCGAAGATTGCATAGATAAAAGGATAGAGTTCTACGAATTTGAATGTAGGAGGTGAACAACCCTTATCAATTATCTCCAATAATTGGGCATTGAGCATCTAGCCCAATGGGCTGATTTCCTCTAAATGCCCAATAAGATTTGGGCTACATCGTTTGTGGTGGTGGACTTTAATTATTCTTCAATCCCGGGCTTATAGCCTATGAAGTTAAACGGGCCACTGTTTTTCATCATAACCTAGGGATTATTTGGTCATCACAAAAATACCCAACAATCTGCAACAAAATGAAAGGTTTGAGACCGACATGCAATTACATATAAATGTTTTGGATTTCGGCTGCAAAAATTAAAGATTTGGGTGTAATCTGCAACAAAAAATGAAAAGTTTGGGTCCGTGGCTGCAATTTTCCCTAAATAAAATTCCAAAAACGAAACTTCTTCTTTCATTCCACTCATTTCCCAAGAATGGCCAAATTGAGAGTGAGCCATCAATAATGGAATTATTGACTAGTGAGGGGGCGTGTGACGACTGAACAGGAGAGTAGCTCATACGTCGGTCTATCCATTCGTCAACTTGCTCTACTTACCACTTTCTATTGCCTAAAACAACTACGCATTAATGTATCATTTTCTGCTCTCATATCATTTATCTGCTTGACTGACGCCAAAAGTATGAAAGCTTCGAATTATTGTTGTGTAGACTTCCAATGGAGCAGGTCATTAGAAAGCTACAAACACTAAAAGATTGGGTTTGAAAATTATTATTTTTAAAAAAAAAGATTACATATTTGTAATGATGTGTTTAATGCAATATCTAACATAATTAAAGAAGATAGTTTAAGGGTAATTATGTTCACAGAACAATTTTTTTTTTATTTATGCACCACATTTTAATTACAAGAAATGTTTTTAATATTTGCTCACTTTTGCTTTTATGTTCTCAACTTTTTTCTTATCATTGTTACTCTTAACTTTCAATTAATTAACACATTTTGTCTCTAATCACGATTTCATCCAAATATTTTGCTAACGTGCATTGAAAGAATGGACAAATGTTTTGTTTAACTTTTGTATTAGTTATTTATTTTGATTATTTAAAAAAAGGAGAGATAAATAAATATATATATACACGAAAAGTTTAGGAAGATTCATTGTAATTAAAATGTGGTGTAATTAACAAAAAATATGTTGTAAATATATTTACCAAAAGTTTAGTTCACTAAAAGAATCATGCTACAGGTACCCGGCGGTTTACACGCCGGGTTACTTGGTCCCACGCCCCCCTCTCACAATGGGGGGGGGGGGGGGGCCCCCCCATTTTTTTTTAATCACGTTGGGCCCCCCTCATTGTGAGGGGGGCGGTGGGCCCGTGTAAACGCCCGGGTACCTTTAGCTTAATTCTTCACTAAAATAGTTTTTTTTCTTAAAATCTCGACAATATAAATTGTAACTAATAGTTTTTCCCCCCTAGGAAATAAGTTCATTACTCTAAGTGGGCTATTGCCCTATGAATACGAGTTTTCTAAAACCAGATTTTTCAATCCATATGATTTTTGAATAAAATAAAGTGGAAATTACATGGAGCCCTACTTTTCAAGATCCAAGTTCAAAAATCAGATTTCATATTTTTTTTTTTCAAAAAGCAGATATTTTTATATATAGATACATGTTTTTTATATTTAATTAAATATTAATAGTAATATTATAAAAATTAAATAATATACACCTACCCCACCCCTAAAATTCATTATCAATCCCTAACTCACCCCGTCTCTCTCAAAACGATTTGAAACTGCTGCCGCCGCCGCTTCCTCCTCGCCTCGCCCGCTGCAGTGTTCGACCCATCAGTTCATTCTCCACCGTGGACTCTAAGCCACCGTCGGTTTCGGGGTGGTGGAAAACAGTTAGACTATACACGGATTTACTCCCATGGAAAATCCCTAACTCGACTTTCGCTCCAGTCAGTGATAAAATCCGTCGTCTCGCCACCACCCGGCCACTTCTGATCAACCCTAAGAGTGGCGTTTACCTCTTATTGACCTCCGATAATGTGTACGTACAGGATTTATGGTGGATTTTTGCAGTCGCCCGCTGCGATTTGCGATTTGCACTCGACGGGTTGCTGCACTCGACTGTGATGTGGTTGGTCTGTGAAGTAGTGGATGTGTGCGGTGCTATGTGATGTGGTTGGTCTGTAAAGTAGTGGTTGAAAATGGTGGTTGTTTTGTCAATGGGGGTGTTGTGGGTACGGTGTGGTGGTGCATCGGAATTTCTTGGTGGTGGTGTGGACGGTGTTTTGCGGTGGGTGGTGGTGGAGGCGCCATTGGTGTTAGATGGTGGTGGCACCGCGTGGAGTGGAGTGGGGTTGCGGGATGTGGTTGTGTGTGGATGTTTATATGGTGGTTTGCGGCGTTGTGCAGTGTGTTTTGTGGTGGTTATGGAATGTGGTTGGTGGTTGTGCGTGCGGTTGGCGGTGGTTTTGTGTGGATGTTTCTATGATGGCTTGCGGTGTTGTGCAGTAGGTTTTGTGGTGATTAGTCGGCATGTTTTGTTGCTGTTTTTGCTGTGGTGGCTGTGCTGTGACCAATGCTGTGACCTGAGCCATATACTATAACCGATGCTGTGACTATCAATAAAAACTTGAGCCATGCCCAAAAAAATATTCTGTGACCTGTGCTGTGGCCATTTGAAATAAACTTGCGACTATCAATAAGAATCTGAGTCATTTGAAAATAAAATGGGACTATGAACAAAACTGTGACCTCAGCCATGTGCAATATATGTACTGTGACCATGTGAAAATAATCTGTGACTATTAATAAAAATATGAGACGTGAGCCTTATTGTGTTATCAATTATTATAAATAAAAAATCATGTGTTGTGACCTGTGACCTAGACTGTGACCTGGACTGTGACTTGTGACCTGGGCTATGACTTGGGCTGTGACCGTACACAAAATTGATGTCATCGGAATAGTCGTCGGAATCGGAGCAGTCGTCGGAATCGGATTGGTCGACGGAGAAGTCGTCGGAATTTGAGACGTTGCCGGAGCGGTCGCCGGCATGGTGGGGTGGTGGGGGTGGTGGTGGGTTAATTTTATACATACATATATTTATTTATTTATTTATATTTTTTTATATATTTATATGTATAAATAAATATTATATAAATGTGTATGTATAAGTCAAAATTTCTGATTTTTAAAATGTAAAAATTGTTTTGATATTTTTAAAATAGGGTAAAGATAAAGTAGGAAAAGTGAATTTTTCCCTAAAATAAATCAAATCAATCTGTATTGTAAGTTGAAACCAACCCCTACTTAAAAGTCAATGGTTGAAGGCTAATGTCTTTTTTTCTTTTTGAATAATTAAAAATAAGACATCGTGTCTTATATTGAAGGTTGAAACGAAATTGCTCATAAATATAGAAAGTGAAACCTAATTTACTCATAAATCAACTAACTTTATTGCACAAAAGAATAAAAAAGACCAAACATAAATTTTACAAAATAGATACCAAGGCTGAGAGTTCTTGGAAAGAGTCTTAAATATGGTTTGCGTAAGTGGCGGTGGAGTTCATATTTCACAACCATTAAAATGATTTTTTTGGAGAATGTGTGATTAAAAAGAGGAAAAATTTTAAATTTTATGGAAAATATTTTAATGTGTGAATGCGTGGTTGAAAATGAATTTAAAAAAAAAAAAATTTAATGGTTGTCAAATAAGGGCCGAATTAGTTCAATTAAAAAAAAAGTAACCCGGCTCGATGTTGCCCCCACCATGGAATGCCTTGTTGTTTAGGTAGCTTAGGAGGAAAAGCACGTAATAACTATTAACGTAATTTCTTCACACCCCGGTCCAATGTCGAAAAGCAAAGACTGGGAGTTGACTGAGAGTCTCTCAATGGCTTTATATAGTGAGAATCAAAAACTCACAGATACTATCCCTTTATCTACTTATTAGCAAACTACTCACATAATGGTATTTTCTGCCACAAATTTCTTTGTATTAACTATGTCCAATAGTCAAATCCTGAAGCTCTTTGTTATTCAGTACCTATTCATGCTACTGTGTCTTCCTCGTTTAGGATTTTGTGCAGAAACAGACACTATTACAAAAAACCTTGTCCTAAAAGACCCCGACACCATATCATCGAGCGGCAACGTTTTCAAATTGGGATTCTTTTCCCCTGATAATACAACCAAGAACCGCTACTTTGGTGTATTTTACAGCGTTTCTGAATCAACAGTGATATGGGTTGCCAATAGGGACAAACCAATTCCAGATTCTTCCGGCATTATAACGATATCACGAGATGGGAATATCGTACTAATGAATGGAGAAAGTGAGATAGTTTGGTCATCAAATGTTACATCTTCAGTTAATGCCAGTGCCCAGCTTTTGAACACTGGAAATCTTGTTCTGCGAGATCATTCAAGTGGGCGTACGTTGTGGGAGAGTTTTGGACATCCGTCCAATACTTTTTTGCCTACTTTGAGGTTAATTGACAACATCAATACAGGTAATAAGGTGGTCCTGTCCTCATGGAAAACCCCGACGGATCCAGAAGTTGGAGATTTCTCAGTGGGTCTCCAGGCTCTGAATATTCCTCAAATCTATACCTGGAATGGGAATCGTCCACACTGGCGAAGTGGTCCATGGAATGGGCAGATTCTACTTGGTATACAAGAGATGTATTCTGTATACAGTGAAGAATTCACTGTGGTAAATAATCGTTCAGGAACTTACTCTTTCACTGCGCCAGAGGGGAAATTCTTGATGAGAATTACTTTGAATTCGACGGGGAGTTTGGTTAAAACGTTGTGGAATGATCAGACACAGAATTGGGAAATTACCTGGTTGTCTCCTCGTCAAGAATGTGATGTTTATGGGACTTGTGGGCCATTTGGGAGTTGCAATGCTCTGAGTTGGCCTATTTGTTCTTGTCTCAGAGGGTTTGAACCAAAGAATTCCGAGGAATGGGGAAGACGAAACTGGACTGGCGGATGTGTCCGAAGGAAACCATTGCTCTGTGATCGAAATAATAATACGAGCAGTGGTGGCAAAGAAGATGGATTCTTGAGGCTCCCCTATATGAAAGTGCCAGATTTTCCAGAACAGGGACCCTCTAGGCCGTTAGAGGAATGTAGAAGTCTCTGCTCGATGAATTGCTCGTGCATAGCCTATGCACGCGACGCGAATCTTGGTTGTATGTTCTGGAGCCAAGAACTAGTTGACATTCAGCTATTTTCTAACGTTGGTGAAGATCTTTACATTCGTCTAGCTTCTTCAGAACTAGGTACTTATAGTTCTGTTGTCTTTGATAACTTGCCATATAAAGTTTATGAACTCGTTATTGATTAAGTGAGTCTAAGATAAGTAATTTGATATTTGGTTTTTTCAGATGAGTACAAAGACAAAAAGCTGATTATTATCATTCCAATAGTGGTGGGTTTGGTTGCCATTTTTATTTGCATCTTCATTTATTGGTGGTTGATGGCTAGGCGAAAAGGTAACACAAAATTAACAGTGGCTAATTTATTGGGCTTTACATGTGTATGTATGTATCTGTCAGTTAAAGATACTGATTTTCCCTGTGGAACCAGGAGCCAAAGGAAAAGTAGATGCAGAGTTGTATCAAGCTGGGCAAACATATCCATCAACTTTGACCGAAATAGTGCTTAAAGATGATATGGATAAAGTTAATCTTGAAGAGTTTCCATTATTCACGTTCGAGACACTTGCAAATGCCACAGACCAATTCCATGATGACAATATGCTTGGAAAGGGTGGTTTTGGTCCAGTTTATAAGGTAATTTTTTGTGACCATGGGCGCCGAGTGCTGCATTTTATATAGCGCTCGTGCTGAAATTGCACTTAATGTGTATGTAGGGTAAATTGGCAGATGGAAAAGAAATTGCAGTAAAGAGGCTTTCAGCAGCATCTGGACAAGGAATGGAAGAATTTATGAATGAAGTGGATGTGATTTCCAAACTCCAACATCGAAATCTTGTTAAATTACTAGGATGTTGTGTCGAGAAAGAAGAGAAAATTCTCGTTTATGAATACATGCCTAATAAAAGCTTAGACGTATTTCTGTTTGGTTAGTTGAGATTCAACTCTGTCCTGTGTCCTTTCAGAACGCCTTCTGCTATTAGTTTTTTTTTTTTAATTTGCTTTTATTTGTGTAGATCCTTCACATCCATCACAGAAGATTCTCGATTGGAAGAAACGTTTTAGTATCATTGAAGGTATTGGGCGAGGCCTTCTCTATCTTCACAGGGATTCTATACTAAAGATAATCCACAGAGATTTGAAACCGAGTAACGTATTGCTCGATGAGGATTATAATCCAAAGATTTCAGATTTTGGAATGGCAAGAATATTTGGAGGCAACCAAAATCAAGCCAACACTGGAAGAGTCGTAGGAACTTAGTAAGCAAATGTTAAATTGACGAAAGTATTGTTCCCCTTAAAGGCATGTTTGGTACGCAGTATTTAAATAATACTGTGAACATGCCATTCATTTTTAATATTGGATTACTCAAACTTACATGTATTTATCATATTGTTGCAGCGGATACATGGCGCCAGAATATGCCATGGAAGGAAGATTTTCTGAAAAATCTGACGTTTATAGTTTTGGTGTTCTAATGTTAGAAATCGTGAGTGGGAAAAAGAACACCAACTTCTACAATCACGAATGGTCGTTAAGCCTTTTGGGTTGTGTAAGCCACTTCGTAATCTTCCTTTTTTTTTTTTTTGTGTGTTTTCAAATATTTCTCAGGATCTTATATATGATAACTTGTATCAGGCATGGAAATTATGGAACGAAGACAATGGTTCAGCCTTCATAGATCAAACGATATACAAAGCCGAATTCCAGGGAGAGATGGTGAGGTGCATTCACATTGCACTATTGTGTGTCCAAGAATTCCCTAATAACCGGCCTACAATTTCGACTGTTCTTGCAATGCTCAGTCAGGAAATTGTGGATTTGCCTGTGCCGGAGCAACCGGTTTTTGCCGAGAAGTGGAACCGTAGTCATGTCACCTCTTCCCAGATGGGTGTTTCCATTAACGATGTCACTCTTACAACACTTGATGGACGATGATTTGGGACTTCTTTCACACCGATTTAATAAAATCCTCTATTTAGTCACCTATGTTTTCTTTTTTTCTATTTCCATATGTTACATATAATAGTTTGTTAAAATTAGATTATTTATGTGTAATAATCGTGAGTTGTGTTCGTCCAATTATACGAGTTTGAGACGGGTTACTTGCATTTTACCCATTATCAATTAAGTGTGTACAAGTTTGAATACATTTTTTTTTCAATAACTTTTTTAATATTTATTAAAATAAAGTATAAAATATACCGTCCAATTATATGAAATTGAGATAGGGTTACTTGCATTTTACAGAAGACTAATTCACTGTTCATCCAATTCAGTTTGAATATAGAGGAAATTACACACAACCCTATGTTTCAAGATTCAACTTCAAAAACCAGGGTAAATGTTTTATTGTTCAAAAAATCAGGTGTTTGATATTAAATAGTTATATACAAATTTCACCTTCAAACCCTAGAAATCAAATACCACTCTCATCTCCCTCTTTATCTCTCTACCCGTCTCCCTCGTCGCCTCCGTCACCTCTCTCTTGTTTTTCCCGTCGCTTCCATCGCCTCTCTTCTCGACGGAGACCACAGCGGAGGGCGACGACGCTCATCGGACTAAAGCCCACCCCAATCGACGACAACAAGCGGCGACAACATCGCCGCCTCGAGGACCTACCTTCTTTCTCTCTTCTCAACCTCTATCGAAGTCCGAACGCCACCAGCAGACACAGTAGTGCTAATTGCTCGAAGCGGCGTAGCAATAGCGTCGCCTCAGAAACACCGGCAGAACTCTAGATTTTTATGGAGTTTTTCGTTTTTGATTCATCTATTGTGCGGTGGGTGCGGTGGTCGACAATGGTGATGGTGGTTGTTATGGCGGGTGCTTTACGTATGAGATGGCACAGGGGATGTGATCTGGTTGTGGTTGTGGTTGTTGCAGATCAGATTCGAAGAAATGAATTGGCGGTTGTGGTTGTTGGTGGCAGCTGCGGCTGTGGTGGTGGTGGAGTGGGACGAACCATGTAGCGGCTGCGGTGGTGGTGGATCCTGGTGATGGTGGTGTTTTGTGCGGCGACGATTTAACTGTGGTGGCGAATCTGGTGGTTTTTGGTAGTGGTTTTGGAAAAATGACGGTGTTACTATTAGTTGTCGTGGTGTTTGGGTGGTGACAATTTTGTTGGTGGTGGCGCCATGGAGTGGCGGCTATCATTGGTGGTGGTGTGGCGTTGGTGCTGTTGTGGTGGTGCCGAGGTGAGGATGGTCGCAAGTGGTGGTGGTATGTGACCCACTATTTGGCGTATGTGACCAAAATTTGGTAATTTGTGATTAAAAATACAATCCGTGACCAACCAATTTGTTACATATGACCTAAAAATTATATAATCTGTGATCGTAGAAAAATCTGTTTTCAACTAATTTTGAAATATGTGACCGTGTGACATATAAATTTTGATATGTGATCAACTAATTTTGAAATCTGTGACCAACGAATTAATTGTGAATTACAAAATTTTTGAGCTGTGACGTATAAAAATTATTATTTGTGACTGAAAAATAATATGTGACTAACTAAATTGTAAATCTGTGACCGGAATGGTTACCGGAATAGTCACCGAAATAATTGTCGGAATCGAAGCAGTCGTCGGAACAGTCGTCGAAGAAGAATGGTGGTCGGAATGGTCACCGAAATAATCCCCGGAGCGGTAGGGGGTGGGGTGGGTGGGGTGGGTTAATTATATTATATTAAAATTAATTATTTAATAATAAATTGATTTAATAATTTATTATTTCATAAATAAAAATTATAATTTTTTTTTTTTTTGGAATTTTCAAACTATAAATCTAATTTTTGAATTGGTGTAAACTATACACAATTTTTCCCATAAATATATCTTTTCCTTCCAATTCAGTTTTTGGTGCCTTGTTACCCTCTTTATCATAAAAGATGCGAAAATGAGATATTATAGTGGCTCATAATGACTTTCATATCCACTCTCCATTTGAAGTATGCTAGTGTAGGTTAAGACCATTCGTGGAAATAATCTATTCATTCTTGAACACTAATCTGTAATTTGTTCATTATTTTCAATTTTGTTTAAATATGTTACTTATTTAAATAAAAATAATTTTACGATGGTAAGAATTCATCCAAGTCCTTTTAATTCAGGGCATGTCTTTAGTGTGAATACAAATCTATAAATTCCCATTGATGACTCTTTCGCTAGCAAGTATCTGAAGCTGTTGCATATTGCTAGGCTTTGAACACAATGAAGATGATTTGCAGTGGCGGATCCAAGAATGTTGATGAGCGTCGACGGTCGTAATAGCTAGATTGTTTATTAATATTTATTAAATGATATTAAAAATTTCTTGAATTAATATATAAATGCACTAAAACGTAAAAATCATATACTATATGAAAACATAATCTAATAGACTAATACAACCCTAGTCAAGTACGTTCTCTATGCCAGTTTATATGCATTCTCTAAATTTTCAGCTTTTACTATGACAAAAGTAAAACTATACATAACAGAAAACATCTCAAATAGTTTAAATCTTTTTGCCCACAAGTAAAAAATTCGAGCTTCGCGTGCCGAATATCATACCAGGAACATCTAATTATAATTTTTTTTTTACAAACTACTCTTAACATCTTTCTAATCTGAGCCATATATTAGTGATACATCAGAGAATTCGTTCAAAATGTATATATTAACTTGACCGGAACAACATTTCATTTCCATTAGTGATCATACAAGCTTCAGTTGATTATTTGACCAAATATGCAAACTTAAAACTCATCATCACCCAGCAGCTAACCGCATCACAACAAATATGAGAGAAACGAACCACTACAATCACGAGTCTCATGACAAAAACCATAAAAAAAGAGAGAAAATTACATAAAGCAAATAAATCTCTGGACTCATTTGATATATATCAGTCCAACTTTAAAGTAGAATTTTGCAACAAATTGACACGTGATTTAAACTCAAAAGATCAACAAATCTACTATTGTAACTAGTACTAGATATAATTCACCCAAAAACTCTCTTACAACTAAACCAGTAACAAAAAGAATAAGAAGAAAAAAGTGACTTTATTCTAAATACCACAAAAGACGGTGTCATTTCACTCATAAAAACCAGATATTAATTCAAATCAAGTATTAAAATCAAATCATCATAATTTCAGCTACCCAGATCTGAGAATCAAATAATAATCCAATTCTAAAAAGCATACATTTCATTTCGAACAAGTCTATATGTACATAATTATTGTATATAATGGATTACATAGGCCCATGTGGAAGAAATCCGGCCGTGGATGTGAAGTGTGAAAAGTCAAAAATTATAGACTACCGATGGATGTGCGCAACATGTTAATTATGTTAGAGATTTTACACCGATAACGTGTATATTATATTGATCAAGAACATACCGTGAAATCGAAATATCATTCGATTTACCGAAATCTGATTTGAGAAGACAAAATAGTGATTACCGACTTCCAATATATGAATATGGATTCATCACTTTTCAATCTTGAATGCTTTTCATTTTTTATTTCAAACCTTGCATGAAATCAAAAGAATATTAGTTACTTTCCGAAATCTAAATAATAAATTAGAATGAAATCAAAAAGAAGAAAGATGAGATGCAAGTGATGCGATCGGTCAAGGCAAGTGTTTGACACTTTGTCCTTAAAATGAATTTGCCCCGCATCGGTGCTAACGGTTTTCCGGCAATCATCTCCTAAGATACAACGACCACATCAAGTCATAGAAGCACTCCAAATGACTTAGACCAACGAACTCGAACGGAGTTCCCTCTCTACCATAACCATGATTTTGATGCAAGAAATAATCACTTCTACAAAGTGGTTTATGTAGAACTAAAGTAAAACATGGAATGAAATGATATAAAAGTATCAATTAAATTGTTCATCTTTCTTGTTATTAATCCAAACAAATGAGGATCTATATATATAGTAGTTGGAACATCCATACCAAGAGACACATCTATTGAAATTAAGAATCATAATTATTCGAAGTTACTCACACTAAAAGTCATGATCTTCCATATGAAAAGACTCATCTTTTCATCTACTCATTCTCTAAAATATTCCACAATATTCTATACAATTTCCAACAATTTCAAACATTTAAGCATTTTAAGTTTGGTTTAATTTCTCATTCACCAACCAAAAAATTCTACTTAAACAATCACTTAAATTGGTCACAACCAATTTCGAATATTTCAACAATCCCCCACATGAATGAAAATTAATGTAAATGACTATGCAGACACTAGTAGAGAGGGCGAAAAACACTGTATCAGACAAGGTAGCTTTTGGCTTTGAACCTCCCTTAGCAAAATACTATCGAACTTACTGGCTAATTGGTGAACGTGATGTCTTGAACCATTCAGTCGTTGGTGTAAGCCAAGACAACAGTACTCAGACAATGGCTTTCCTAAACCGTTCATGGTTCTCATGATTGTGTCCATTTTGGCCCGGACCACTCTTGGTTTCATAAGTGTTTAGAGAATTTTAGCTTCGAACAATTCTCATTGAAGCGGCCCCACTTCACACTTACATAGGTGACCTCCTATTAAGAGTATCTTATCTTACTCTACTTGACTTAATCAAGATATAGGAATCATTAAAAGCATAGCTTAACCTCACACTTTGCAGAAAGCACTGTAATTATCATAGGAATGAGTAGGAATAATTTCCTAAGTGCTTCATGGAATCTTCATAATTTAGTTGTCTATTTGAACCAAGATCTTGGGATCTCCAGTCAACAAGGTAGGGTTACCATTATAAAGACTCTTACGTAGTAGGCTTTAATCTCATTCCGCTCGATATGCAGTATTCTTGATCTATCGGTAAATCTCTTAAAGGTACCACGAATTTACACCATTGAGATCGACTGCTTAACGGTATTATGTCTACGTTTAGACTTACCATTACATGTGACTTAGTATCTCATCAAATATAGCTAACCAACGATCGATTGATTTGATAGATACAACATGTCACCACCAAGAATTCCTCTCATGAAGCTACATGCTTTTAACTAGCTTTATCTAAAGCTTTATAAATTCCAAACAATAATGTTAGAGGATTTCCATCACGCACTACACTAGTCAATCACTTTTCACTAGTGGATTTCAAAAACATGGGTATTCAATACCATTGTTGAAATATTTCAATGCATTTCAATTTTATGAATATTCTTCAAATATTTCAATTGATCTTGCATATCCAAACAAACGTCGTAATCGTCTTTTATCCCATTTCATCCACTTTAGAGTTAGTGTATATCATCCTTATAATTAATATAAAGGTTTTCTACTTTTTCACCTTCATAGATATATTTCTATGATTATAAGGTATAGAAAATTGTAACTTTTAAACATAAGTTACCCTCATAATTCCTCAATTAGGAATGCATGTGCAACTAATAATGATGCATCCACAAATCTTGAACTTTTCATATAAGTTCGCAAGCATTGATGTTAACTCCCACATTTTTAGGTTATACTTGAACTTAGAGTTCATCAACTCTTTCATGGTTCAATTCATTTATCGAATAGATAATGTCCATATCGAATGTTTCATGAAAGTTTAAGTACTTTCAAATAGTGGTCGTCAACCCATAATTTATAAATTATACTTCAATCCAAATTTCTTTTAATTTGATCATCCAAATTAAATTAAAGTCATCATATAGACCAACAATGCTCTCAAACATATACCAATTTAATTGGTTCCACGATTGAAATCGAATTCAACAATGAAGAAGACTAAGCATCTTGATTCACAAGAATTGCAACTTCTCCCAACATATGCAACATATCACATTTGTGATATTTCACAAGATAGCATTATTTCATGTTAAATAATACTTATTCACCATATTCAAATTTAATGAACGAATCATCCACCGATTCGATAGTTGTGTTCTCAAAAGACACAACCCAACGAGAGAACACGCGTCTTCGAATAAATCTCTATGAAGAGATACACCAATTGAAAATTAATCATACCAAGGTCATGATTTTTCATATGAAAAGACATATCTTTCTTCTAGAATATTTCATAATATTCTAACAATTCCAAGTAATTAAGTGGCTTAAATCTCATTATCAAATAATGATTTCCACTTAATACAATTACAACAAATCGCATTTTGTCATATTCTCATACACATATAGTTTTGCGTAAATCATCTCATTTAATTTCATACATTTAATTGAGACTATCACCATTAAAAATTTAGCATAATTTCAACAAGATATGAAATTTCAACCAACTAATTTTACCATATTCCAATCAAAAGAAAAGTCATAAAAGTCCATATACTTTCTTCACATAAATCTAACACTTTAGATTTATCACATACCTATATGCTTAGTAATTCATGTTATAGAGAATAACCTGAATAAACACAATTTTCCACACTAGAAATTGGTCACTAGTATCTTTCCACCATAATAATTCAATCAGAAATTCTTGCAAGAATTTTACTGCACAAAATTTGATTTCACACCAACAAACTACATGCACTTGTAGCCATACATTTATGACTACTCAACCATAGAACCATTAATTATGAACTTCTCAAAAGTCATGCACATACTTTATTCAAATGAACCGACAAGGAAACTTGTCCTATAACCATTCATAAAATCATTATAATAACACCGATAATGTGCATATTATATTCCACCAGCAACCACTATTTGTCATTACAAATTTTTCATTCCAATTGCTGAATAGATGTGAAATTAACTACTCCAATGCACAATTATTTTATGTCATGGAAACATGCAGTTGAAACAAATTTAAAAGGCCATGTTCTGTCATTTTACATTGCCAACCACGTAGCCTTTTAATACTTGCATAAAGCAACCAAAACCTCTGATTAATTTCACTTATAACACACACATCAAAATTCATCTTAAGATTGTAGGAAATTGTATAGAATATTGTGGAATATTCTAGAGAATGAGTAGATGAAAAGATGAGTCTTTTCATATGAATCATGATTTTTGGTGTGAGTAACTTCTAATAATTATGATTCTTAATTTCAAGAGATGTGTCTCTTAGTGTGGTTTTCAAGTACTATATATATATATATATATATCCTCATATGTTTGGATTTTATGGAAAAACAGTAAACAATTTAATTCATAGTTTCATATCATTCCATTCCATGGTTACAATTTAGTTTTGCATAAAACATTTTGTAGAAATGATTATTTCTTGCATCAAAATCATGGTTATGATAGAGAAGGAACTCCGTTCAAGTTCGTTGGTCTAAGTCATCTGGAGTGTTCCTATGGCTTGACGTGGTCGTTGTATCTTGGGAAATGATTGCCGGAGAAACCGTTAGCACCGATGCGGGGCAAATTCATCTTAAGGACAAAGTGTCAAACACTTGCCTCGACCGATCGCATCACTTGCATCCCATCTTTCTTTTCCGATTTCATTCTAATTTAGTATTTTGATTTCGGAAAGTAACTAATATTCTTTTGATTTTATGCAATGTTTGAAATAAAGAATGAAACGCGTTCAAGATTGAAAAGTGATGAATCCATATTCATATATTGGAAGTCGGTAATCACTATTTTGTCTTCTCAAATCAGATTTCGGTAAATCGAATGATATTTCGATTTCAAGGTATGTTCTTGATTAATATAATATGCACATTATCGGTGTAATATCTCCTACAAATTACGTAATGCATTGTGGAATCTCAGATACCCATAATAGTTGTGGTGATGCCCATTTTCTTTTTCTTTTTTTTTTAAAAAAAATGAAAGCAAAAAAAATTTACCTGTGATGGAGCCAGTACGAGCAGCAGCGGGGCCTCGTCGGGTGCTGGCTCCGCCACTGATGATTTGTTCATCGTCCACTTTGAGAACCATACTTCCTACATAGACATTAATTAATGCCATGTCGGTACCTAGAAAAAGGTCAATCCAATATTATGAGAATATCCGCGTCCTCCTCCATATTCGAATCGATGAAATCAGCCGGATATATAAAATTATCAACGTTTAACAACAAATCAATAATATCTCGAGAATATTTGATAGATTGATATACAAGTTGAAGTGACATTATTGTTGGTTTTTCTTTTCCCAATCCAAGCTTCTTATACACAGTTAAGGGCATTAAAATAATATTTGCACCAAGGTCACACTATACGTGCTCAAAATAATTAGAACAAATAGGGTAAAGTATAGCGAACTCCTTGAATCTTTTAATTTATGAGGCAACTTTTTCTCAAGAATTGTGCTGCAATTCTTGATTAAGTAGACAATTTCATGTTCCTCCATCTTTCTCTTGTTGAAAAGAATATCCTTCAAGATCTTAGCATAGTTGGACATTTATGCTAACATGTCAACATTCAAGATCTTAGCATAGTTGGACATTTATGCTAACATGTCAACAAAACAGATAAGTGTCTAGGAATTTTGCAAACTGCTTGTCAAGTTTACGCTTATGAAACCTTCGAGAAAAAGTAAGAGGAGGCTCATAAGCTTTGATTGGACTTAGTGTTTAGTAGTAGACATCTTTGTGTTATCTCTCTGATCTATTTCCTTGGTAGGTGCAGATTTTTCTTCACTTGCAGATTCATCAATTGAAATCATGTTCGTACTTTTTCGTTGGTCATTTTACACAAATCTCTGGTAATTGTACCCACTTCTATTAGTTATGGTCTGTACTTGCTCATTCTGTTAAGAATTGAGGTTCCATCTTAAAAGTTCAATCTTATTAAAAAGAGTAGCTCAAGATCTTTATTAATTGGTATGTGTCAACATCATTTACCGATGTGGGATATATATCTCTTAACATGCTCCCGCAACAAAGTTCAATCTTATTAAGAGGAGTAGCTCAATGTTCCATTTCTTCATTATTGTAAGCTCACTATCTTCCTCTTCCTATGATTTTAACAACCAATTCTTTGAAAACCTCAACAAAGAGAAAAGCAAAAGATATCAAGGGATTGAACTACGTTATTTTATAAGAGTTAAAATTGAACATATCATTAGTTAAATTAATGTAGCGTTGTAAATATTTAAAAAAAAATATTTTATGGAACTCGGGAATCGAATCGAATTGAACCAAATGGAACCGAACCCGAATGGGTCCATAATTAAATTTGGACCCGACGGTTCCACTTATTAAATATTCAAAAATTTTGGGTTGGTTCGGTTCTCTGTAGAACTGAACTAGACCGAACTATGTCCAGCCCTAGAAACGATATACAAAGTAGGGAGAGATGGTGAGGTGCATTCACATTGCACTATTATGTGTACAAGAATTCCCTAATAACCGGCTTACGATTTCGACTATTGTTGCAATGCTCAGTTAGGAAATTGTCAATTTGCGTGTGCCGGAGCAACCGATTTTGCCAAGAAGTGGAACCGTTCTCATGTCACCTCTTCCCAAATGGGAGTTTCCATTAACAATGTCACTCTTACAATACTTGATGGACGATGATATGGGACTTCTTACACACTGTTTTAATAAAATCCTCTCGTTAATTACCTATGTTTTCTTGCTTTATATTTCCAGAAGTTAGAATTATTCCAGAAGAGCAGGACCATAGTAGGATTGCATTCCCTGATTTTTAGGAATTGGTATCAATTTAGTTAGCCAGCTGATAGAATTAGTTAGATTCTATTTTTGCTCATTTCTAGAACATTCTTTACCACCTATTCTTCTGTATATAAACCAATGTAAGTCTGCTATTATAATAAGTAAGAATTAAGCATTATTCTCCTCGATTTTTAACTTGGTATCAAAGCCAAAATGGCTAACACCAGATCCGACAATCAATCTGAGTTCAACACAGCTCCAGCAATTTAGGCAGTAGCCTGCCAGAGCTTGACATATGGAATGAATATCACTCAGATGCCTTCAGCGAAGCTTGACAGAAACAACTTTCTGTGAGAGAACATGGTTATGCCCATAATCAAAGGAGACAACCTTGAGGGATTTTTATTGGGGACAAAGGAGTGTCCACCTGAGTTTCTAGCCACTCAAACCACAGTCGGACAAGGAGAAGCAGTTGAGATGACTCAAAATCCAGAGTTTCTGAAATGGAACTCATTTGATCAGCTGCTTATGGGATGGTTATATTCATCCATGACTCCAGAAATTACCATGAAAGTCATGGGATACAATACATCGAACAAACTCTAGGTGGCAGTTGAGGAAAGCTTTGGGATATTGAACAAATCCCTTGTAATGTTTCTAACTAGTGAGTTGCAAAGAATCGGGAAAGGGTCCATGACAATGGACCAATATCTAACCTCCATCAAGCAGTTGACTAATAGTCTGGAGATAGCAGGTAAGGTTATTGACCAAAGCGGTCTTAGTACACAAGTTCTATCTGGACTTGATGAGGAGTATACACCTATTGTGGTTCAGATAACCAGTAGAGAAACCATTTCCTGTATGAGCTATCATCAGTACTCATGACCTTTGAGAGTCGACTTGAACACTTGAATCAAGTAAAACATAATTTCACCTCACTTAGTATCAGTCAATCAAGCATTCAACTAGCACATCGAACTGGTTCAGGATTTGGCAGAAGCTTTAGAGGAACCAATAGTAGTAGACCTCCAAACATTAGAGGCAGAACAAGGGTAGAGGTTGAAACATACTTGGAAGACACAGTGAAACCAGAGGACCTTGCCAAATCTGTGGTCTAAGTAATCAGTCTGCAAGCTGGTGCTATAAGAGGTATGATGATAGGTATATGGGAGGCAACCTCACTAATTCTGGACAGCAAAACCTCAATCCAACACCATCATCCTATGTAGCATCACCAAGGGTACTCGAAGATCTAGCTTGGTTTGTTGATTCTGGTGCAAGTAACCATGTGACCACTGATAAAGGAAACTTCAATATTATAAAAAAATATGAAGGTAAAGAAAAACTGATAATTGGTAATGGTGATAAACTACAGATTGCTCACATTGGAAGTGGTAAGATCTCTGCACTGAATAATAAATCACTTAAGTTAAATAAACTTTTACATGTTCCTTTGATAAAGATGAACATGGTTAGTGTCTCTCAATTGAATGATGACAATAGTGTATTCATGGAATTCAATGTTGATTGTTGTGTTGTGAAGGACCTCTAGACAAAGAGGATCTTGTTGCAGGGAGCACTTAAGGACGGATTGTATCAACTGCAGTTGCCAATCCTCAAGTCAGAAAGAACCCCGTCGAGTTAATCCATCAAAATAATTACCAGCGTTATGTAACACAATCTAGCAGTAGCAAAGTGTCGTCAGTTAAAACCTCAGTTTCAAAGTTAGATCTTTGGCATAAAAGGGTTGGACACTCTTCAAATTATGTGATAAGTGCGTGCTAATGAATCTGCGGCCTGGTTAGCTTCTCGATAAATATGCGATATATCAATGGACATAATATGAGCAAACTCCCACATAAGACGAATAAACCAAGGTATGTTCACTTGATGATGAAACCAATGGACCACCACCGTAGAATCTGTAAGTACATAGCATATTTGAAGGCCTATTCTCAGTGCTGATACCTCTAATAGTAAGTTTGTGTATGTAGACAACCATGGTATGAAATGCGTGGCCTAACCCTTGTTCTAAAAGTTCAAGTCAAGAGGGATTACACGCAACACAAAGAACATGGTTAATTGTGCTAAAAAGCTAGTCAGATTACTTTAACGTTATTCTTCCAAATTAAGATGATTCTAAAAACTATTTTTCTACTAAGAAAACTTACTTTTTTTTTGAAAGAAAAGTAACTTTTAAGCAGATGAAGCTCTTTTTTATTGTGCTACTGCATGAAAATTTTCGTTTTAACTACCGATCACCTAACTATAAAAAATATAAGGCTGATATATAAAGATGAATAATTTGTCTCACATAAATGTCCAATTCGAATGTTGAGAATAACGTCCAACTTAACTTGTGTCCAGCTGAAAAATAATATTTTGCTTCTTCAAAATAATAATATTTTTTAAATAAGAATTCCAATAACGCAACAATATTGACTGTTTGAAGACTGAAGTTTTAACAAGCCAGTTTTATTTTGGGATGGTGACAAATGGAATAAGTTACAACGAAAAACGGATTAATTATTAAAAAGTAATGAATTGACTTATTCTTATGTTAATCTAAAAACTTTAATTGACTTCATCTTAGCCTTGAGTGAATAAAATCCAACCAAAATGGGTCTTCGACTGCATTTCCTAAGGGCGCCCGGGTTTTCCCTTGTCCAATTCAGTTTGGTTTGTATGTAGCCGCATTTTGTGCTTTTGCACATGTTGAGTTGTGTTATGCTAATTTTATCGAAAAGAATTTAAATATTTGATGTAAATTTTTTGATAATAAATTTTGTAAAAAATAACTTTTTGGAGAATGTGTAATAAAAATAGTAGGAAGAAATTATGTGTTCACTTGCAAAATTATTTTATTGGACAAACATGTTTTTTTTTTTTTTTAATGGGACAACCCTGTTGTTAAAGAGAGTTTTAAAAATCTCTATAAAATAGGAACTAAAGTCCTAGGAATTGAATTACGGGACCCTAAGTCATGCACATGCATGTTGACCATACAAGGAGTATAATTTTTGCAAGGTGATATTACACGAGTACAACTAATAGAAGAAAAAACAACGTACAACACACTTCATAGAAAAACAAGAAAATGGGAGTAAATGGCGAAAATTAATAAGAGGACCGGCGTTTACTAAAGTAAAGGGGAGTATACGATGAAGACTAATGAAAGCAATGTCAATTTGGAAGTTTTAGTAGAAAATTTTTTATATTGAAGTGACATGATAGGAGATTAGATATCTAGACCACTAGTTATTTTCTAGTAAAGGGGAGTATACGATGAAGACTAATGAAAGCAATGTCAATTTGGAAGTTTTAGTAGAAAACTTTTTATATTGAAGTGACATGATAGAAGATTAGATATCTAGACCACTAGAAGATTAATATATGTACATAAATACCTGTCAAGTCTAAAGACTGGATTCATAGGGACAATAGAAGAGTAGGATAAGAAGCATAATTCTTATGGGCGTTGAATTTACTTGGGTCATAATTCTAACAAAAATATAAGAAGCATAAAACTTTTTTATAGGTCGATGGGCGTTGATTCCTTGAAATTAACTTTTACACTATGATTCAATTTTATATAGTTATTAAATTATATGATAAGCTTTGAACGCAACATTTGAACCAAAACAAATATTCTTTTATAATAGGGCTTTCGTGCTTGATTATGTCATGAATGCCTTCATTGTCATTTATTGATTTCAAAATTTTTCCTGTCACTATAAATTTATTATTTGCTACTTTTAGGGTATATTTTAATTTATTATCCTATTTTTGGTGGTACTGGTAAGACGATATAATTATATAATTTCAAATGCCCACATAAAAAATATTTTCAAATTAGTTGAACCTATCCTTGAAATAAATTCAAGAAGTTGATCCAAGAAAGATTATTTTATTTTTTGTTCACCCTTCTCCTATAATAATGGATAAAATTTAGAGTCTCCTCTTTTTTCTAAAATTGGACGGCTTAACTTTGAAATGTGATGCTGAATTTTCAATAATTAGAGTCACTAACTCCAAAGTTTGTATTAAAAATAAAGTCCAATATAATTAACTCCAACGTACACAAGATATTTGTGAATCTATCAAATAGAGAGTTAAGAATATCTTTAAGAAATTCTACGAGTACAAATTTTTTTTTTTTTTTTAATTTTAGGAGTTGATACTTAAAAAATAAGTTTTAAAAAACTCTCTATTCATTTTTTTTTAAAACAGAGTTTCAATACTCTATTTCTTAAATTATACAAATTTTATTTGAATTAGTTGGTCATTGACAAATAAAAAAATATGTCAAATAAAAAATGGGAAAAATCAATAAATATTTCTTTTAAAAAGAACAAAATGATTAACCAAAATAAAGAGCATTTTAGAAGTGTACAAAAATTTTCGCTCAAAATTTAAAGATAATCACTATTATATACATGGTGCTATTTGTAAATAGCATTGTTCTAAAAAGCATAAAGCATGACTAGGCGTGAAAGTAAAGATTCAAGTGTTACGAACTTAAGCAAGCCTAGACGTAAAAAAGCACTATATATTTGGAAATATTGAGGATCAAACAAGGGCACAATTTTCTAATTTTCTAAATACAAAAACTATATTCCCTCCGTCCCAATTATATAGGCTGTTTTTCATTTTTCTCTTGTCCCAAATATATAGGCATATTTTTTAATATAGAATATTTTATTGTGTTCAATACCAATATACCCTTATTAAATTTTCCCCACTTAATATGTCAATTTCTTAAAACCATCCAAATACATACATTTCTCACCTCTTGGAAACATGGAACATCTCTCATCAAATTACATCATTCAAATTCTTTATTAATTCCAACAATAATTTAGTTTTACATACTAAAAATTAAATATGGGTAAATTAGGAAAAATCTTGGCAAAAATTAAATTTTCAATGACATTAAAGAAACTTTCTTAATCCGTGTGAAAAATGAAATAAGCCTATATAATTGGGACGGAGAAAGTATTATTTTTCATAGTTTCAACTTTTAACTAGACAAATCATACTTAATCTATTTACAGGAATTTCATATGTACTTTTAAAGTTTTCAACAATATGATGAGTCTCAAAATTATAATTAAATAATATAGATAACAACATCACTTAAATATTATCTAAAGCCTTGTCTGGGACTGATTTTCGACATGAGAGAATTGATTTTTCAGCCTTTTTTCTTTTTTTACCGTTTCTCACACACATGCAGCCCATTTCTATGAAATTCAGCCCGTTGAGTGGTGCAACGATCAAAAACTGACTTTTAATCCAAATTTTAAGTGGTACCAGACAATGCCTAAATCTTTATCAGATAAACTTATTTTTTATTTTTATACAAATAAAGTCATCTAAAAATATGAAACTAAAGTTAAATAAAAACCTTTTAAAAAATAAAAAATAAAAAAGTTAATAAACTAAAGCAGGTAAAAAAAATTAACAATGCGAGCATTAAGCGGTCAACCTAGTAGTTGACCGCTTTTAAAGTTTCAAATTACCGAATTTATTTAGATCCACGTGCAGAGTTATATAATTAAAAGCAACAAGTCACTTTTTAATTATTTTTAGATGGTTAGTTAAACAAGTTAATTTGTCATAAATTTGAATACCACGATCAATAATTAAAGCAGTAAAGAACACCAAAGATGATCACGGAGAAAATCCCAATTGGGTAAAACCGCCGGGCTCTTTGTCAGTTAGTACTCCACTATAAATCGAAGCAACCTACAATGCGATCCAGACTCGTCTACCCCATAGAACTTCTGACCACAATTCCCGCAGTCTCCCTTGATCCTACTGGAAGTGTGCTCCTTCAAAACAAATCTCGACTCCTGATTTATATCTTAGCCATCGTGGACTGCGTGCTCCGACGCCAGATCCCGACTCCGATATCTCACTTTAGACCTCTTGAGTTTGTGCTTCTACAATAGCCCTCGATCCCTGGTATCGATTTATCTCCGGTGGTTTGGTGTTTGATCAAAAGATTTTGTATGTTTTGATCTAGTGATTCTATATGAAATAATATGATTTTCTCAACAAAATATCTTTTGGAAGAGTGTATGGATCAAGTAATACGTGGTAGTTGAATCTTGGAATCAAAGAATGTTTTGAATCTTCAAAGGAATTATCTCTATGGAATAAATTTGATTCAAAACACTTTGGAGGGTTATACCGTCATGAGAGTAGCAATTGAGCAGTTTTTATCATAACTTTCTCTCCCGATGTCCGATTGAGGTGAATCAAAATGCGTTGAAAAGCTAACTCAAAAGGTTACAATTCTTCTAGATAGCTTTTCCAAATTCAAATGTTTTCTATGTGAAAAATGTGTTGTAAGTTGCAACTAAGAATTTGAAACATAACTTGTGATTTCTAATTGCATTCCTCGATCATATGTGATTTTTTTGGATATCTTGGACTCCTTCAAGGACTATATTAAAAACCTCAACTTTTTTTAACTTTAATTAGGACTCAATAACTCATATTTTGACTTTAATTACAACTCGATAAACTACTAATACAATTCAACTAAAACTTTATTTTGACCATGGAAATTGCCATTACAAATTTAAAAATTGTCGATTATAATTTGAACTTGACAATCCCCCCCATTTGGCATTCCGTGACAAAATCATTTATTTCAAAGTCAAAAAATCCAAAACTACCCAAAATTAAACTTCTTTAAATTTTCTTCAATACTCTGTCAACCTATTTCCTAAAACACATGAAAACCATAATACCACGTAAAAAGTAAAAGGAAACTAACAAAACCAAAATCATATAATTAAGTTAAATAAAACATATAATAAAACACGTGTAACGCCGAAACATGCAATATCATGTTAATTATAAATTTAGAAATAAACTATAGAATTGTATATCAATATAGACAAAACACAACACTATATCAATAGTAAAATTTCAACAAATATATCAAATGAACCCCCCCCCCCCCCCCCAAGTCATCTATCAATCAAAAATTTTAAAATTCTCCCGTTAACTCATATGATCAACTACTTTAAATAAATACACATATCTCCCCCATTTCATCACGAATAACAAAGGAAAGACAAGTAATAATCATGTTAAATATAGAGAGGAATGAGTAAAAAAAATATGCATATGTATAATGATGCAAAAATTAGAGACCAATTTTTTTTTTTTTTTTTCATAGATTTTCAACTTTATCATCATGAACAGTTATTTGCTTACTTATACATGTAAATTTCATAAACAAGTAAACTTTTCCCACATAACTTATTTTAAAACCTAGATGGAGTAAATTGTATAAGTCATTCATATGTGAAAAGTACCATTAAACTCATGTATGTAAGTTTCAAAATCTTAAATCAACGAGAAAGAACGTGCAAACAAATATTGGTAAATGAATATATTCTTCAAAGTATGAAGTCAAACCCAATATTACTAGGATCTTTAAAAATTAAAGAGTTCATAATTAATTGTATAATTTTTTTTCTTTCTCCCCTTATTTGTGAGAGCGCACACGCACACACACATATATATTCTTTTAGTTTTTAAATCTTATATGCAGACTTTTCTTCATTAAGTTTTCTACATAATCTTTGTAACGAGCTTTAAGTCGATGACTCCAAAATCAGATGACTTTGAGGGCACCAGATATTAAGATACTATGCAGGCTTAATCACTCAAGTTATATAGGCTACGAAAAAAGTATAAGATTGTCTAACAACATTTTATGTAATTCAAAAAAAAAAAATTTGAAACTCAATGGTAATCTTTTTTTAAAGGAGAATATACAAGAACTTAAGTGAACTAGTTTAAAAGTCATTTCATATTTAAAGTCAATTTACCATATAGATGACCATCATCCCAAATCTCAAACGCGTGGTCAAAACCCACTCAATGTTGTATGAAACTGGCTAATCAAAAAACCTATTTTACTTTCACCATTTCTCATACACGTGGATTTTCTTGAAAGGCTGGAGAGTGTCTCATGGTCGTGATTGCAGTTGTCTACAGAAATATCTATTTGTTTGTTGCTTGTTACACCGGGGTTAATAACCCCAATGGTCACTAAATGTTTGCAAAAAGTTTTTCATGTGGTCACTGATCTTTAAAAATCACCTAAATCATCACTGAACTTTACCAAAAGCTTACGCAGGGTCACTGAACTTTGCAAAAAGTTTCCACGGAGTCACTGAACTTTAAAAATCACCCCATTCGTTACTGAACTTTGTAAAACGTTTCCCAGATGGAATCAGTGACCATCTGGAAAACTTTTTACAAATTTAGTGACCCCGTGGAAATCTTTTGCAAAGTTTAGTGATGACTTGAGTTGAGTGATTTTTAAAGTTTAGTGACCCCGTGGAAACCTTTTGCAAAATTCAATGATAACGTGGGTGATTTTTAAAGTTCAATGACCACTTGAAAACTTTTTGCAAAATTCAGTGACCATTGGGGTTATTAACCCTGTTACACTGCATTTTGTATTAATATTCAAGCATTTGTATATTCCCAATTTACCATAAAGTTTAGTCCTTTAATATTAAAAGTTCTATTATATAAAGAAAAATTCTAGGGATACATAATTTTTTGTAAATAATGGTATCCACACTCTCACATGGGCTCCCATACAAAGGTGTGAACACCATTATGTACAAAAAATTATGTATATATAACAAAGCCCTTCTATAAATACTAGTTTTGGTCCATGCGATGCATGGAACTTATAATTTCGAAGGTTTTGTTAGCATTGGATATAGAATGTACATTGAATAATGTAGAAAGTATAAATATGAGAGAATATTGAATAATTAAAAAGCATTTGGAGCAACATATTTTGTTAATAATTGTGTATGTAATTATAAGATTATTTTCTCAGTTTAAAAAGTATTGATCTAAACAAATATCAGTTGTAATTTTCCATCTATATATAGTCATTCCGTCTGCTGAAACTGTCTCTATTGGATATCCAAGCACGAAGCATTCTATGTATTTGAGCACAAAAATGCCGCAGTTTGGCCTGTGGAAAAAAATTGGTTTATGTTAAATGAAATTAGTGTGATAAATAGATATGTGGGAATGAAATTTTAGAAAGAATAAGAAATAATTAAAATGCTTACCCTTTATCTACACTGGGTTGATATGGTATAATGTCAATGTCCATAGATGTGTTTGTAGTTCTCCTCACATAGCGTCTGTAAGCTAAAAATTCCGGTGCATTTAGTAAGAGTACAGTTAAGTCTTTGACTGCATTTGAATGGGCTATGATCAGCTCTGACGTGTGGACGTTGTTGCTACAGTCATAAATTTCGAACTTCCATTTGGGAATATTAACGTGATAAAGGTACCAATTGTTGCCCGGCATTGAACACGAAATTAATAAAACATTGTATCCACGGACGACCGTCAGTTGGAAGAGCACCATTTTTCATAATTTTGTAAAGTGGCCAGATTGCCTGAAGTTCTAATAGTGCCTTCCTTGTATATTTCAGCGTGCAATAGCATATGATTATTACATTCATGCTCGTAGTTGAAGTCCAGAATTGCATAATCTTTTGATACGGGAGAAGAGTCGTCGTTGATGAGTCAGCGCAACAACTTCAATTCCAATTCAAGACTCTAATAAAAAAAAAAGATGTAAATTAAGTACAAGAATGTAATATATTATGATGAATGAATTTTACTTACCGGCAGACTGATATTTTGTGTTATGTCCATCGTAGATTTTAAGAATTCTCTTCCTTGATAATTATTGGGTCGAACTTCCCAATATGCACTGTAGAAAAGAATGCAATTTAGTTTGACAGAAATAAAAGTAAAATAATAATATTTAAGGTAATGAAATATAGGTAGATTAATTACTCTTTTGGATTTTGCATCACCCAATCTAATTGTTTGATATCCGATGGTAGAGTAGTCTTCCAGAGGATAGTTTGTTGGTAGCTGCGATTTTTTCCCTTTAGTTTTTCATTCTTTTGACATTCTTGTAACATCTTCAGTTTGATGAGATGTCGATGTATGTGTTGCTGAAGGGAACCTATAGCAGCTTCCATATTTGATTTCCAATCAGATAGTTCGTTCAATATGTTATTATGTTGTTCGTTGATGTGAGATTGGACTGATTTGAAGCTGTCATCTACATAATGTTGCATGCCAGATTGTATGCCTTGGTAATGTTCTTCTTGCCATTGTTGTTGTTTTCGGTAATGTTCTTCTTGCCATTGTTGTTGTTGTTGGAAGAACTGTTGTTGGTTGTGAAGAAGCGTTTGATATTGCATTTCTTGCATTCTTGATTGTTCCGAAATGCGTGAGGTGAATAAAGAATGACATATACCTGAGATACCTGACACTATATGCTGTTGTTGTATATTTAACATCTGCTCTAGTTTTTCTTTTGTGACATAATTAGAACCAATGTAGGTAGAACTTGGGCCAGCTTCAGTTTCAATAGATGGTCTTGAAGCGCTAGGCCCGGTTGGCACGTCATCAGTATTTTCTTGGTTTTGTGGAGCTACATTGTCTAATTCTCCTGAAAGAATGCCGTTAAGTATATTGTGGTAGTTTTCTTGCGGCAACGAAAGAGTTGTACACCACGACGTCTGTAACTCTTCTTCTGTAGGCTTTAGTATTGCAAGTACTTCAATCTGTAATTATAATGAAACAATTTAATAAATTATTATAATTTTTATTTGCGAAAAAAATAATAATTAAGTGATTAATGTTATGCGGTAAATGAACATAAGTAAATAATAAAATTACCCTTCGTGTAGCGAAGAATTCCTGAATTGTTCTTTCCGATAATACTGTCTTTGGCCTCCACTTGTGCATTCTTGGATATTCTAATGCTGCGTATCTATAGCGTCCAAATTTTCGACCAATCTGTGGAAACGCTTCATATATCCAATACTGAAAAATAATTAAAAATAAATATTAGATATAGATGATTTATACAAGCAATAAAATAATATATAAATTGACGAGGAATTAAAAAAACATTAGAAAAGTACCTGGAATGCGAGAGGATATCCATGTAATGAGTATTTACATTCATTTTGGCCATTTTCTTGCATTCTCTGTATTCGTTGTAGGTGGGGCTGTCGTAGTGAGTTTAACAAAACAAAATATGCTTTACGACCCCATGGATATTGAATGAAATCTTCAAGGTTTTCAACCATACCTAGAGTTTTATAATCGATATATCTTTCAGTAGGTTTTAGAATACATTCAACCAACATCACTAGTCCAAGCTTAAATTTGTCTTCTTGATGATCGCATAAACGGAATGTGTCGAGAAGCATTAGCATAGTAATTCTTTTTGTACCATTGAAGTACTGATTCCGAAGTCGATTACTGCTGAAATCAAGATTTATAGATACTTCATGGCAAGACAAACCAGTGATAAGACAAAATTCTTGGAGACTGAAGCGAGCCAAGCAGTTATCAACTTTTACCCATAATTCATTGTCTTTACCACAATGCACGAGTCTCATTATAAACGTGTGAATTAATTTGCTGCTAAACTATTGCTCAGCTTCATTTCTATAAATAATTCCATATATAAATCCATTGAAATTGGTAGACAATAGAGATGCTTGGTTATTTGAATCTAGAAGTTCAATGAAATCTCTCATGTACTGAATATTCGGATACTGAGTTATTGTAGCAGAAAACCATTGATTTGGAGACAATATATACTGTAAAGACATCTAAAAAAAAAAAAGATTTAACTTTTATAAGTTAAATGAGAGCTATGAATAAAAAAGATTTATATATTTTTTGAATTTTGAATTTTAGAACAATTAAGTATCATATGAATTTAAAGTAAATTGATAACACTTATAATCACTTATGAGAAAATACGAGAAAAGTACCCTTGACTAAATAACTTGACATTATTTTTTATCAATATTGGTATTAAGGATATAATGGAAATACAAAATATTTACCTGCAATTATGCCATAGGCCTCAATTTACAATATAGATATTTAGATTTAACGAAGGCATGAATTTTAGATTCACTAAATTGAATCAATTCCAAGTTCCAACTATTTAAATACTACCCAAACATTATTCATTCACCAAATTATCAAACCAATCCACAGATATCAAAATTTGTAATAAATCTTACTCAATAATCAAAAACCCAATTGCCAAATCCACTACAAGAAAGCCCTTTTATTATCTTCAAACATCTTAAATGTCCATCACTTCACAGTTCAGACAGGCTATATGATAGACAGAAGCCATTGAATTTGGGAGCAGGTTATGTAATATATATATTTCTGACTAAGTCATCCAATGATCCAAAATTATTGTCCATGCAAAATTGTCTAGATTTATAATTTGGCCAACCCTACTGGAGTTTAATGTACACAACATTACAAAAACAGTCCTCTTTAATTTAGTTGACCAGAAAATGTACTTTAATCACATCACCCATAATTTAGAGAGCTGCAATATCACAAGAATTGAACTTCAACAAAATTCAAAATTAATTGGGAATGAAACCGTAATATTTTCCATTCCTTCCATTACCTGATCTAAAACTAATTCAAAATCAAAAACCGTAATCATTATGTTCGTTCCACCACCCAGTCAATTTCACGAAAATCCTACTAAAATATATTCCCTTTAGATTTATATACATTTAGTTAACATCATCGCACGAATAATTACACCAAAAAATCTAAACTATTTTCTAAATATTAGTTCCTACGGCAGGTGTAAAGAGTCCATTTTTTGCTTATTTTTTTCTGAAACAAACATCTATAATCCCACCAAAACATAAATTTTTTTGAATTAATCAAGAAACCCCACCACAGCACTACATAATAAACACTTTTATGCACAAAAATACACATTAAATGTACAAAAAAGTAACCTTTTGGGAGTAAACCGAGAAGGGTTAGTTTCTTTATTTTCGATCTAAGCTATGAAAAATTAATCTTCAAAGTAATTAGTTTCTTTTTCACATGCAAGCTTATTGCTATGGAAAACAATTTAATACACTTATTATTTTTGAACGAATCACTATTATAGTAAACTTTTTTTTTTTAATTACAAATGTGTGAAACTATTAAGTGTAACATCCATCATAACATGTATTAGAATAAGAATTACAGCAATATTCGAAGTTATGGAATTGTTCATGTTCAAAGTAATTAATACAATGTAGAAAGTTATTAGTACACATAACTGTGTTCAAAGCTGAGGGAAAAAATTATACAATTTGCGTGTATAATAAAGAAATTTGTAAAACATTTATGTTTGCAAATAGTGAGGACTGAGTGTGAATGAAATACTTACAAAACATTTATTTTATTAAATATGTATGAATGAAAGAATTTCTTTATACACAATGTTTTTCGTACATGTAGTGTGTAAAGTGACTGGATTTGATGGTTTTAGCAGAACTTTTAAACATTTGCTTGTTTTAGCTCTTGACAATGCTACATAAAGTTGACCATGACAGAACACTGGTTCAGGTAGATATAAGCCAACAAAATCAAGTGTTTGCCCTTGTGCTTTGTTTATTGTCATTTCAAAATATGGTCTGATTGGAAATTGAGTTCTTTTAAATGGAATCGAAGAGTGATCACCTATGAGGGGAACAAAAGGGATTCTTGGTAAAAAAACATATTCGCCATTTGTAATTTCAGCAAGAATTACATTTTTATTAAATTTTCTACAAGTAAGACGTGTTCCATTGCATAGACCTTCAGTTTGATTGATATTTCGTAATAACATTACGGGACAGTTGAGTTTAAGTTTTAATTCATGTGGTGGTATTCCGTTAGGAGTCAAAGTATTTAGAAAATCTTCTTGTAAACTTTGTTCTATTTTGTCGAGTGCATCGTCGAAGCTATAATATGTGAATACTTGGCCAGGAATTTGATCAAGTAGAATCTTGTTAATATGATCAACATATTCATTGTTAGGCGTTAGAATGGCTCTGTTTATCATTGTCTCTAAATTATCAACATATGTTTCTATATTTGGAAAAACATAAGTTATTAATTTTTTTAGAGATGTAATTTCGTCTTCATACGGTAGAATTATATCGTTAGGAATTTTAATGCAATTAAAATTATGTTCTTTTTCTATTCCATTTCCAATTCTCAATAAATAACCACATAATGTTGGATCAAAATTTGCTCTCATGTTTTCAATCAAGGGCAAGTGTAAATAGGAAGGCCATAGGTTAGAAAAAATTAAGCTAGCTTTTATGATGTCATCTTTTTTTCCTTTTGGTACAACAGGTAAAACTTGTCGGAAGTCACCGCCTAAAACTACAACTTTCCCACCGAAAGTCAAATTACAGTTAGTAATATCTTTGAGCATTTTATCAACAGTTTCAATAGCACAACGATTTATCATAGGGGCTTCATCCCAAACTATTAATTTTGACATCTTTAATAAAGTTCCTAAAGCTGACTGTTTACTAATAGAACAACTTATTTCACCAACTGCTTCTAAAGGAATTTTAAATCTTGAATGAGCTGTTCGTCCTCCAGGTAAAAGAGATGCGGATACTCCAGATGATGCAGTAGCCAAAGCAATTAAATTTTGCGATCTTACAGCAGTTAAAAGTGCTTTGTATAAAAAAGTTTTACCTGTTCCTCCTGGACCATCGATGAAATAAACTGCATTTGAATTAGAATTTACTTTTTCCATGATAGCATCATATGCTAGTTGTTGATGATTGTTTAAATTTATATTTTGAGCATAATTCCTTTCTATATCTAAATTTGTTGTTTTTTCCGCAATCATTCTCGTCAACCTTTCATTTTCGTTTATATTCACGTCGTAGGGTACTATTTCGTAATCATTAATGTTTTTTCGCATTGATTCTAAAATAGAATTGATGTGTTCTAAAGCTTGTAATTCAGCAATATTTTGAGGTTTATTTGCATGTATATAATCATCAGTCAAATAAGTTTTAAATTTATTCCATAGTAGATTTGGATGATCGGGGCTGCAAAGTACAAGAAGGGTTGCAAATAGGCGTCGAAAAGAAGTAGGCATTTCGTAAACAACAACCTCAGATAAACATTCTTCACAGTGATTATCTCCGCTTAATAAGCCATGTAAAAGAGCTGCTTCATGATATGTATTTACAGTTTGTCCATTGGAAGTACGGAAATCATCAAACGATTTTGGACCTCGAATATGATTGAGAAGTATACGTAAAAAATAACGCTCTCCTTCAGATGGATTTGCTGAAACATTTCACCCTAAAACGGTTTTTTTTTCTAGGGTCCCAAATTTTTTTGAATGAATCTCAAACGAAATGTGTTGGAAAATCTCAATATAATAATGTGCGAGAAAATTCATTTGTTTCGTTGACTTTAAAAAATTCTGTTAACATTGTTCGTCTTGTATTTTCATTTTCAATAATAGTTGTTAAATTAGTTGTGTCATCATATCGTACTTGTTGATGATTTAATAGATGAAGTTATAAAGAATAAACAGTAGGTTGAATTTCGGCTAAATTGAATGATAATATCCTCCACATTGCTTCAGGTGGAGATATCCATCTGGCAGATTGGCACGTAGAAATTTCATCGATTTCTTTAAGTGGTTCAGATGGTGCAACTGAGAAATTAATACGATCATGCCCTTTGTACACATATTTATACAAATATTTACAGTTTTAATAGAAGAACATACTTCAACATTTAAATGGCAATCAAATTTTGCACTTAAATAACAATTATATGGTACAACCCATCGATTGTTTAGCATTTGCCCTCTAACTTTAATATTTACACCATTATCGCGACATTTATAGAAAGGATAGGAATTGTCGCCAAATATAGTAGTACTACAATAATCTCTAGGGAATTTGTTTTTGCATTTTGAATTTGAGTCCATGCACACATTTTTTGGGATTTAAATCTCCACAAGGGCCATGCATATTATGCTTTACAATAACGGAATGAAGATAAGGATATTTGTTTTGTCAGGAATCTCACAACAAACTATTTTATCAACATCTATAGCAGAACGAATTTTATGGCCGGACTTGAAAATTAATAAAAAGTGTGCATGAGGAAGACCTCGTTTTTGAAATTCAACAACGTATATATGTGCAATGACAGGACCTAAAATATGTTTTTTATATAAATCATCTTTCAATTCTTCTAATTTTGCTCTAATTGTGTTGCAGTTCTTGTTTAATTTCTAACCAATTTGGATTACATGTAATGGTTAAAAAAATATCTGGTTTTCCATACCGTTGAACAATTGCCATAGCATCCTTATATCTTTTAAGCATATCTCTAGGGCCACATGTAAAAGATTGTGGCAAAATAAATTTTTTTCCAATGTTACAACCTATCATTTCTCCATGTTCAACACTATCTACAATACCCTGATAAAGTTCTGCTCGGATTTGTTTTTGGTTATTACGAAAATAATCTAACCTTGTAGTTTCAATTTTGACATACATATCTACAACATATTGTTGTAGTAATCTACCACTATGAAGTAAAACAGACTTACTGGAAGGACGAATTTGCAATTTGTATGAATAATATTCTCGGCAAGAAACTTGGGATCGATGCTTTGGTGCAAGGAGTACTACAACAAAGAAAAAATCATTTATTTGTAGCATGTGCATTGGACAATTGAAGGAAATGCAGAGTAAAATATGTATACAAACCTTCATTCTCGTGTTCAATGAATTGAGCTGCAGAAGTAATTGTTGAAGGTAAAGAAAAGGGCTGAGTAAGCTGACCATGGGTGATTGTTGATCTCTTGATTCCTTCATGCCAACCAGATTCCCCGTGTGGGAAAAGTAATTAGTACTGCAAAGGATCATAACAACCATAATAATAATGAACTCTATGTGGATCATCAGAATGATCGTATATAATAATATCTCGAATGCGACTATTAGTATTTTCGTTATCTTCAACCCACACAGCAGCTACTTGAGATACTGTAGGAGTATTGAAAACACGTTGATCAAGTCCTAGATCACACCTTATGTGTATTCTATGGTCTTGTAAATTTGGTATGTTTGTTAATGACCTAAAAAATTTACTATATAGATTTATTTTCAAAATGTCAATTAAATAAAATAAAATATGTTCAGGAAAGTTTTTTGAAATTTCAATACGATTGTTCATTTCATTATCTGTGTCATAAAAATATAACAGCATATAAGAAGGCTTATTGTTTTCTGGAATAAGTTTATTTACATAATGGTATATTTGTCTTTGAACTCTAAATGTGTATATACCTTTGTATGATTTGAATAGTTGTTTGTCGTATTTAACACCAAATGAAGTAAAAGCAAAATGATTATTATATCATCTTGCAAGCTTCTTGAATTCCATCGCTGTAGGTTCTTTCGACGTAAATAAATCGTACAGTTTAGGGGGTGAGTCAAGTATACATAGATAAATTTTTCCATCAGAACAACAGAAGCCTTTGCTTTCTCTGAAAAAATTTTTTGCACCACAAAATTTACAATTATTACATGTGGCTAATACATATGAAGTGGTTGGGATATTTAATATAGCAAAATTACTTTCGAATGTGGATGTAAAATTTGCTGGAGTATTTTCGTTTTGAAGCAAAGCATTAATATTTTCACTATTATGATTTGCTGGAGAATATTGCATTTGCACAAGGTTGGAAGCATTATGCGAAGATAATATAGGATCAATATCAAAAGTATTATCTCTAGATGACACGGGTTGAGCTACGCATTTACGACGATCAATACATCCAAGGCGAAGCTATTTTCGACGTTCATTTTGCCTGTGGGTTTGTTGTTGACAATAAGACATTGTTTCGAAGTTTGTATGAGTAATAACTCTGTCGGAAGATACATTAGGAACTTCCATAACAATAAATTATAGTAAGTTATGGAACGGTTAAAACTGAAACCAAAGAATAGAAAAATAGGAAAAATATTATTTATTATATGAAACAAATTTGTTTATAAGTTGGATGAAGATTTGGTAACACGTAAATTAAACTACAAATTGAAAAGCTGGGGAAAATAATTTCTACTACGTAATAACAAGTTAAAACAAAATTCTTCAAATGTGTAGTTGGAAAATAAAAACTCAAGTTCCCCATAGAAATGCATTTTCCATGAAATTGACAAAAAAAAGTTTAAAAGTGGTTGTACCTTGAAATTCGAATTTCATTTCCACTTTCGTATCAAACAGCCAAAGTAGAAATTAAATTCCTCGAATATGATATTTTTCATGAAATTTAAACCAATCAAACGGACCTTAAATGACAATTTTTGGCGTCTATAGTCTTGAGAGAGAGGGCAAAACAAAAAGAATTACCAAATAAATAAATGAAATTATTTTTATTGATTAGACCGGGATGCCAACGAATAGAAAGAAAGAAAATTTCCGTTTGGCTCAATTTTTCCAGCCGCAAGTTGGAACTGAACTACTCCCAGCAGTAAATAATTTTGACCGTTGCCTTTCTAAACTAATTTTTAAAAAAATAATAATAAATTATTTGCCTATAAATAGTTAAATGCACTTTTTCATCACCCACTTCTCTCCGCCTTCAATACTGTAAAAAATTCAAAACTATTACATCAATTTGTTTTTACAGTAAATTTACTTTATTTTTCCATCTCCATAATATGGATCCGAGAGCTTCCATCGATGATACACATTCTGATGATGATTCCGATTCATTCAATTCTAGTTCGACCCGAGAGAAAATGAGAGAAGGATTATCGAGGTTCGTAGTTGCGAACAGATTACCCTTTCAATTTGCAGAAGGTCTCTACTTCGAAGATTTTGCGCAAAGGTACGCGCAGCGTTATTTCAAAAAATTCTCAAGCGACACTTGTAAATCTTATTGTTTCAAACTTTTTAATGAAATGCGAGAAAATCTAAAACTGGAATTCAGTAATTATACAGGTAATATTTCTATTTCGTGTGATTTATGGACCGGAAGTAACCAAAAATGTTATATTTGCGTTACTGCTCATTACATTGATTCTGATTGGATTCTGCAGAAAAGAATAATTGCGGTTAGGATGTTGGAATATCCGCTTAAATCTGACCATATTTTTAATTATTTAATGGAGATTTTTAATGAATTTGGATTGTTAAATAAAATATTTACGTTCGCTTTCGATAATGTGTCTGCATGCGATGATGTGATTGACATGCTTGTTAAATCGTTAGAGCCTCCATACGATGCTAAATTATTTCACTTGAGTCGTGTTTGTGATGTTTTAGATTCAATTGCTCGAGATGGACTTGCATTAGTTGAAACACATGTACGTAACATTAGAACGGCTCTTAAGTTTATATCGTCTTCTCAATCACGCCAAAATGAATTTGGTGAAATATGTGAATCTTTTAATTTGAAAAATAAAAGATTCGTAGAAGTGGATGATGATATAAATCCTAGATGGGATTCAATGTATCTTATGTTAAAATCTTGTAAAGATTATCGTGATGCCATCACGACTTTTTATCATAAAAAACAAAGTCGATATTTTCTAAGTGATGAAGACTGGAATACTGCTTTTAATTTTATAAGATTTTTGCATTGTTTTCATCTTACTTTTAAATATTTATACCCTCATAGTGTTATTCTTCATTTCTGTAACATTTCAAAATCATTCCCTGAATATAGATATAATGAAAGTATTGCCCATATTTGTCATACGATGGAAAAGAAATTCTTAAAATATTGGGAAGACGTACCTATGTTATTTGTCTTACTCGAATAGATATGATGCAACTGCATATGCATGTGGTTCATCTAGTTGTAGTAGTAGTTTGACATCCACGGCATGTACTCAAACTTCTAGCGGCAGCCGTAGTCAAACTCCAAATGCGTTGCCAAATGAATTAATCGATTACTTTAGTCAACATTTGCCTACTAACAAAACAACTAGTAAAAGTTCAGAAAATGTCCTCGAATTATGGCGAAATAACGAACGCCGATGGCCAATAGTTGCTGCTATGGCAAAAGATCTACTAACACCTCCGGTTAGTACTGTAGCTTCAGAATCTACTTTTAGTGCAGGGAAAATGGTTCTTTCTGAGGTCAGAAGTCGACTAAAAGAAGATATTTTGGAGGCGTTAATGTGCGTGAAGGACTAGGAAGACGCTAATTATCGAATTCAAGATAAATATGCCAAAATTGCATGTGACCAAGTAAGTGATATTTAATTTTACCAATCACCACATTCATCACATTATTTTATTTTCATACCTCTATAATATTTTTTAAAAAAAAAATTGTACACGTAACAAGTTCGTGTACAATTTTAACTCTGCCTACTCGAAATTGAAGTAGCCGGTCCCAAACCCGGATAAAGGAGGAGGGTTTATCTTTTTTTTTTTTTTTTTTTTGTAATTGTAAAAAATAAAAATGTTAGTAGGAAAAAGAATATTTGAAAAATTGTTTACAAAACGTGTTTATATATATTTTTCTTTAGGTATTTCTTAACAAATAAAATTTTGTTCTTATTATTTTTAAAATTTAAATTGTTTTGAAAAGTGTATATTTTATAAAAAAATTTAGATAATGTTTGTGTACAGTGTGTATATATATATATAAGTTTAGTGATTTAAAAAAAAACGACGTCAAATACGAGCCGAGCGGCTCGTCTCATCTTTGGTCGAGCTCGGGCCACAAGCCGAGCTCGCCCAATTTGCCATGAGCCGAGCGGGTGCTCGGCTCGTGGCACACGAGCCACGAGCTCGGTCGTACGATCATGGGCAGAGCCGGCTCGGCTCGGCCGGCCCACTGCCACGACTAAGTGCGGAGCTTTTGCTCCAATTTTTTTTTTTGGTTTTTCGTTCCCCCTGTATTTTTTTATTCTTCATTTCCTATATTTCGATGTAACTATATAATAACTAAAAAAAATACGATCATAATGGAAGTTAAAATTGTTCATATATTTTTATTTATTAGTTGTGAAAAAATAAAAAATAGATAACATGTTTCATATACAGATTATTTTTATTTACAATTTAAATTTTGTTTAATAATACAAAATTAAACATGTTCATTAAATTTAAAACTTGCCTTTATCTATTTTTCATTTTTCCGCAGCTATAAAAACACATTAACAATTTTAATTTCCATTATCGTAAATATAGAGTAGGAAATGGGGGAAAAAATAAATGCAAAGTAGGGAAAAACAAAGAAAAAATAAATCATTGTTAAATGTTTTTTTTTTTGTAGATTCAAAATATTGTAAAATTGAAAATGTAGTAGATATGATTAATTTTATTGTGTTTTTAGTGAGGATAATGTTGTTAGGATCGTTTTTTTTTTTTAATATTTTTAATTATTAGTTAAATTGAAATATAGAAAATTGAGAAAAAAAAAAGCAATGCAAGTAAAAGAAAAAAAAAATTGTTTGGAGCAATTGCAGTGTGTAGCAAATGCTCCAAATAGTTTGGCTGTGCGAGCTATGTTCTTTTTCTTTTTTTTTTCTTTAATGTAAATAATAATAATAAATATATATATTATATTATGGTTTATGAGTTTCAATTAAATTAATAAATTGCTCTATAAATAAGCGAATAAATGATCGATAGTAAGAAATGTGAGTAATAGAGTAATATTTGTATTTATATATGAATAATATATATATTAAACATATATAAACTAAAATAAAAAAACAGTTGATTTAAGTTAAAAATAAGTATAATATACATATTATTTTTTATTTACAATTTAAATTTTGTTTAATAATACAAAATTAAACATGTTCATTAAATTTAAAATTTGTCTTTATCTATCTTTTATTTGTCTTGTTCATTAAATTTAAAACTTGCCTTTAGCTAAAAAAAGGGGGGAAGACGTTGTTCGCATCGTGCGGAGCAATTGCTCCAAACAGTGCGGAGTAAAATGCTCCAAACTCTACGGAGCAAATGCTCCACAGAGTGTGGAGCATTTTATTTTATTTAATACCTGAATTCCTTTTTTTTATTTTTCCTCATTTCTTATATTTCATTTTAACTAAAAAATAAAAAAAAATTTGATCCTAACAACGTTATCCTCACTGAAAGCACAATAAAATTAATCATATTTAATACGTTGTCGACTTCACAATATTTTGATTCTGAAAAATAAAAATCTAAAAAATAAATACACAAGGTAATTGGGGAAACCAAAATCACGGTCAAAGTCAAAAATTGTGGGTTAAGTTATTATAACAATTTCAACCTTTTGCATGAACAGTAGATAGCAAAGGGGGTAATTAGGAAAACCAAAATGCTTCAAAATGAATAGTACTCGACGGATTGGCTCTTTTATTATAGTAGGGATTTATTTTATTTTTTACCTGAATTCCTTTTTTTTTTTCCTCATTTCTTATATTTCATTTTAACTAAAAAATATAAAAAAAAAATGATCCTAACAACATTATCCTCACTGAAAACACAATAAAATTAATCATATCTAATACGTTGTCGACTTCACAATATTTTGATTCTGAAAAATAAAAATCTAAAAAATAAATACACAAGGTAATTGGGGAAACCAAAATCACGGTCAAAGTCAAAAATTGTGGGTTAAGTTATTATAACAATTTCAACCTTTTGCATGAACAGTAGATAGCAAAGGGGGTAATTAGGAAAACCAAAATGCTTCAAAATGAATAGTACTCGACGGATTGGCTCTTTTATTATAGTAGGGATATACATGTGACTCTCTCACTTCACATTTTCAAAGAAAAAAGCATAGGTCCCGCTCATTTTTTTGGAGGTAAAAGTTTTTGTTTTTCTTCAACCTTTGTAATCTCTTTAGCGAATGTAAACGTTAAGTCTTTACCGTCTACTAAATTCTAATAATTTGTTGGAATCTCGATTCTCTAATGATCAATTCTTTGATGCCAAACATTAATTATATAAGATTTTCATTTTCTTCTAAATATACTTATTATGCCTACATATTTTAATGATAGATTTGTGACACTTTTGAAAGTGATGAATACATACGTCTTTGTCCTCATCAACAATGGCCAAATAGCCAAATATCTTTAATAACAGCCAAACAGCCATTTATATGTATGTAAGATACCGAAATTATCTCTTTGAAAAAGTTAAATAAAAGTTATTTTTTATTTAGAAGCGTGTATTGTAATTATTAAAATAAATTATGTATGTAAAATATATATATATATATATATATAGGAAATTTGACTGCCAACCACCTACTGCTTCACGGAGGTTATTGTTAGAGTAATTCAATCAATGTGACAACACTACCAGTACCAACAAACCAACAGCATAACAGAATTCATAGTGGAAGGCAATGTACACGCTGGTTCTTCTTAGAAATAAAATATAGGCAGTTAAGCCACTCGGCAAAGTTTGTTTTGATGGAATCAAAATATTCTTTTTGTATGTAAATTGCTTGTATAGATTTAGTGTGTGTATAAGGTGAATGAAATGATGAACTCATTGAGCAGAAATTTTCTCTTAATTGATCTGTTTTTAGACTTGGTATCAGAGCACAAATGGCTGACGCCGATACAAGCAATCAGCCTGCTCCAAGCACCACACCATCCACCCAAGTTGGTATGACAAGTAGGGCTGGGCAAAATATCCGAAACGAACCGAACCGAACCGAACCGAATCGAACCGAGCGGGTTTTTTAAAATGAAATACCCAAACGGGTATCCGAATCGAGAACCGAATGGTTTGGTTCGATTCTCGGTTCTAAACCAAGAACCGAATAAAAATCGAATTTTTTTTTTTAATATTGGATAAATCAATTTCTTTTATTTTTTCTAAACAAATTAATAATTTTTTTCTTATTAAATCTTATTAGTTGAAAATTTTAGAGTTTATTTATGTTTGTTAGTTGTGTTTTTTCAATTTTTTTTTTTTGTATAGTTTCTTAGTAGTTAATATGGAAAGTCAAGCAACTGATGATTACATTAAATAGTTGGTAAATATTATCAATTCTTTAAAATATTTTATCTTTATGACTTTCAATTTATATTTTATTTTTATGTAGACTTGAAGGTTTGAAGCAAATGAATTATTGATATGAATCATTGAAGTTTTATTAGTAATATTTTACTTGTTGGTATTTGTATTTGACAACTTATTATTTATATGTTATTAAATTAGATTACGTTAATTTGTAAAAGTTAAGATTGAACTTGGTATTTGTATCTACTTTTTGTTATTAATATTAGTATCTACTTTCATGTGTATTTATGTAGTATTATTTTAAATGTTAAAAAATTTAATTATAATACGGAACCGAACCGAACCGAACCGAAACCGAACGGTTCCAAAATTATATTTGGAACCGACGGTTCCATTTGCTAAATATCCGAAAATTTCTGGAACCGAAAAAAACCGAACCGAACCGACCCGCGCCCACCCCTAATGACAAGCCTCACCATTTGGGATGAACCTTACCCAAACTCCACCTATGAAACTTGACAAGAAATTTTTGCTATGGAAGAACATGATTATGCCTATAATCAAAGGGCATAATCTCGAAGGCTAACTTGGAACAAAGGACTGCCCTCCAGAATTTCTAGCCACATAGACCACTGCCAATGGAGAAGAAGCAGTAGAGATGGTTCAAAATCCTGAGTATAACAAGTGGATTTCAATTGATCTGTTGTTAATAGGCTGACTATACTCTTTCATGACTCCAGAGATAGCAATGAGAGTCATGGGGTGCACCAGCTCAAACACACTGTGGATTGCAATGGAAGAAAGCTATGGCATACTGAACAAATCAAGGGTCGTATTCCTTACTAGAGAAATGAAGAGAATAAGGAAAGGTTCTATGACCATGGACCAATACATCACCACCATCAAACAGTTGGATGAAAATCTTCAAATAGCTGGAAAGCCAATCGATCATAGTGATCTTATAACTCAAATTTTATCAAGATTGGATGAAGAGTATATACCCATTGTCGTGTAGCAGAGAAAATATATCTTGGTATGAACTGTCTTCTGTACTGATGACCTTTGAAAGTAGACTTGAGTATTTGAATCAAGTCAAAAACAACTTTGCTTCACTCTATGTTGGCCAGTTAAGTGTACAACTTACCCAAAGAACAAGTTCAGGAGGTGGCTAATAAGTGTAGTTTCTACACTTAATAGAGGTCCTAAATAATGATATTTCATTGTCTATTGGATAAAATTCTACATAATCTATGTTATATTACATTTTGTAGGTAAAATTTTATGTTTGATGAAAAATTGGAGAAAATAATGCAAAATAACAGAAAAAATGGCAAACTCGAAAATTTAAGGACCAAATTGAAAATATTCAATAGTTGATTCAGACCACAAGAAGATACTTTGAAGAGTGTTAGGAGAAAACTGGATGGAATTAGAACTCAAAAAGGAATGGAATATGATCAAAATATTATCAAAATCAATTCTCAATCGCACAAGATATATTCCAAATTTTTAACCGAAAATTAAGACCCATTTTTGGCATAGTAAACGTCTTAATCGGAAAATGTCTATTTTTATCAAAGTTGTATCCCTTTGAGTTATATTTCTAACGCAATTTGAATCGCCTAAATATGCTATCAAGAGAGAAATTTATGGCCAAAATACTGACTACTATGCAGAGACAAAAAAATCCGCGCGTCAATGCAAATTTCCTTATTTGATTGGAACTCTTTTGAAACCCAATTTGGACGTGATTTTCAACCAATTTTCGACTCCAACAAATATTTAATAGCAGAATACATATTGAAAACCTCCCTAGACGTAAAAATCTCTATATTATACATATTTTGGAGGCGAAAAACATGGTTAATAATGTGGAATCAAGGCGAATTGCATAAGATATTGAAGATTCTTCATCCGGATTCAAGATTCACATCAAGAACATGGAAAATTCATAATTCTTCATTATTTCTTCTTTCCGGGTGATAATTTTCCAATTTTTCTTTTGAAATTTAATTTTAAATATGTTAGACTAGTTTTTCATTTGTATTGGATGAATGATGAACCTTATTATTTGTTTATTTTAATTCAAGACAATTAGTTTAGTATTTCTTGATTTTTCTTGATTGGTTTTACATTTTCATTGAACTATTTGATTGTTTGATCGGCAATTAGATAGTAAGTTGCTTGTTGTATGTATAAATACTCACAATAAGTTTAGAACGCGACAAAATCAACACATGGAGAATATGTATTAGGAATAATATATATGGTATGTGCAATCATGTGTGATAAATTCTGTGAATTAATGCATTTTTTTATATGAATTCGGGTTAGGAATAGGATCGGGTCGTATTGAACATATGTTTAATATATCTTGGAAAAGAATATTAAGGACGTGTCTGAGCGCGATTTTGGAATGGAAAATCAATTTTCATGTTAAATCATACGGGCCCACTGGACAGCAAATTCTTGCACGGTAATAATAAATTTTGGCATTGAATTACCATATTGTCCTCTAGGCTACTTATTTCTCTTACCTCAATTATTACCAACTTTGACTCTTTGAGGCGTGTAATGGAGGCGAGGGTAAATTTGGAAAATCCCATCTTATGGCCTGACTTCTTGTCAGATTAACTTGAATTAAAAAAAAGAGCAACGGTCTAATTTTGGATTATTAACGGTCAGACTTTTGATTAACAGTGCACCCAGACACCCTCTAAATAAAATTGGAATATCGATTGTCTTGAATGCGTGAATTTACTAGATTATGAATTAAGAATTGAATTAAATGACAACATGGGGATTCAAAATCCCAATACAAACGTTCACGTATTAGATAAACGCTCTATTTGCTTTATTAGTTTAAAATTAATATAAATAATATATGAACCAACTCTTTTGATATCACTACATTTCGAATTTTATAAAAATTATTGGACTACAAATTAGACATTATTCATCGTGGGAATGATACTCTTTACTCACAAATCTTATTACTTGTACAACAATCTCGTACGCTTACGGGTTTCACGTGAACAAGTTTTTGGTGCCGTTGTCGGGAAATAATGGATTTAATTTTAGTTTCCTAGTTTTTATTTAGTTCGAATTTATTTTATTTTATTTTATTTTTTGTTATTTTAGGCTTTAATTGTGATATCTGATTTCTTCTTGTTTTACTCTTTGTAGGTTTTCATCAGTTTATACAAGATCCTGACGTGATCGAGATACTCCATATAAATCTCGAGATAGAAAGGACTTTCAATTGTCACCAAAGAGAACAAAGAAGAATGAGGGTAATGGCTGAGAATCATTCAAAATGCACTGCAGAATGTAGCACCTCCGGCTAGGGGTGTAAGCGGTCCGGTTTTTGCGGTTTTTGACAAATTTTCAAACCAAACCGTTTTGACCGGTTTGAAAAAAACTCAAACCTAAACCTAACGGTTTGATCCGGTTTTAAACCGCCGGTTTCGAGTATATTTTTTTCTTGTCTAGTGTCTACTTTTATGCCATTAATTCAATATATATTTATATTTTACTAGCAATAAATCTAAAATAAACTAAATATATCTACTATAAATTTAAATACCAACAAAATAAAGTAAAATCACAATAAAATAAAGCATAGTTTTTTTTTCGCCCTTTTGACGTTTTAGGATAATACTTTACGATAAAGATACAATACAAGTCCACTAAAATAAATATAAGATCCAAAAAACGTAATAATGTCCCTTTTCAACTAGCAAAAGGAATAAACGAATCAATTTTGTCACAGAACTTAAGAAATATCAAATTTTGTCACAGAACTACCAAAAGGAAGAAACATTCACATACTCAAGAAGCCACAGAACTCATGATCATTTGTCCTTCATACACAAAAAAATTTTAATTAGCAAATTGGAAAAAAAAAAAGAATTAAGATACGGATCCAACTAATAATGGCTTCCAAAAGACAAACTACAAATATTATTTCTCCCCCATTCCACTATATATATCCACCTTCATCTTCTGCAATTTAACACGAAATTATACATATTCTCTCATATGTAAACAAATGTCTTTTGCTCACCTGATAGCCCGAATTTCAACTTTAAGCCTTACTCACGATCAATAAATATGTAAACATATTTCAACTAGCAAGTGACAAAATTTCAATTTTAAGCTTTACTCACGATCAAATAAATATGCAAGAACCTAAAATAGTCTAATAATACCGGCGAACGTACACTACCGACGATTGGGAGGTTCGAGATTTCGAGAGCGTTGACAATTTGGGGGAAACCAGGAGGCGACGCGAGGAGCGAGGCTGCGACCAACGAGGCCAGTGAGAGAAATGGAAATTAGAAGATTAGGGTTGTGACTTGTGAGTATATGGACTTGGGTTGGACTGTTTAGTACTACTTCTTTCAAATTTGGGCCTTTTTTATATATAATTAGGTTTGGGCGGGTCGTAAATCTTAATAATTAATAGGAAATTGGAAATTAACGAAAATACCTACAACATGACAAAATTATTCAATTTTACAAAATTGAAATTTTGGATAAATTTTCAAAAAAAATCAATTTTTTATTTTTTTATTTTATATATTTTTCGTCGGTCCGGTTTGGTTTCAAACCATAATTGAAATTTCCAAACCTAAACCAAACCGTTTTTGACCGATTTGGTTTGGTTCAAAACAATTTCGTTGACGGGTCCACGTGGCACCAAGCCGTCGGTTTCGAAATTGCGGTTTCGGTTCGGTATTTCGGTTTGGCGGTTTGGTGCCACGTGGACCCGTCAACGAAATGGTTTTGAACCAAACCAAACCAGTTAAAAACAGTTTGGTTTAGGTTTGAGAATTTTAATTACGGTTTAAAACCAAACTGGACCGGCGAAAAAATATATAAAATAAAAAATTGAATTTTTTTGAAAATTTATCCAAAATTCCAATTTTGTAAATTCAATAATTTTTTCATTTTGTTGGTATTTTTGTCAAATTTCCTATTAGTTATTACGATTTACGACCCGCCCAAATCCCAACTCGAACCGCTATCCTAATTTAAAAAACAAAAAAAAAAAAAAAAACAAACTCAAACTCTCACAAACACAACCTTAATCCCTAACCTTCCATTTCTCTCTCGCTCGCTGCTCTCTCTCGCTCCTGAATTTCCCTCAAATCGTCGGTAGTCTACGGTTAGAATTTTCGCTTGCTGTGGACGGTCACGTAGTCTACAAATACAACTGATAGCCTTCAATTTCGTTGCAAGACTGCGTGATTTTTTGTGACCTGTGGGTTAGTTCTGTGATTTTTTTTTTTTTTTTTTTTTTGTGATTTTAGTTACATAACCGCGTGTTCTTGATTCTTGAACATGGAAACCGTTTAAGTTATTACTAAACATAGTTTGTCATCTCGATTCTTGAAAATCCCCAAATTCGTGATTTTTTGTGACCTGTGGATTATTTTATTTTCAAAGTTCTGTGATTTTAGTTACATAGCTGCGTGTTCTTGATTCTTGAACATGGAAACCGTCTAAATCTTTGGAATTATATGACTGTGATTTTAGTTTATTGTGATTTTACTTTGATTTTGTTGGTATTTATATTTATAGTAGATATATTTAGTTTATTTTAGATTTATTGCCAGTAAAATATAAATATATATTGAATTAATGGCATAAAAGTAGACACTAGACAGGCAAAAAAAATATACGCGAAACCGGCAGTTTAAAACCGGACCAAACCGTTAGGTTTATGTTTGAACTTTTTTCAAACAGGTCAAAACGGTTTGGTTTAGGTTTGAGTTTTTCTCAAACCGGTTGAAACGCTTTGGTTTGAAAATTTGTCAAAAACCGATAAAATCGAACCGCTTACACCCCTAAGCCCTACCTCCGGCTCAGTTTATATTGGTTGGGGATTATGTGAATCCACCACCGGCACTGATTTAACCTTCGATCATTTATCCGCCCTTTGGACAAGCTAACTTCTACATCCGACCAGATGTTATAAACCTCTTTCAGAATCATCAAGACATCAGGTACAGCAAGAAAGCTACGAAAAATCCACACGAACATATTCAAGCTTTTACCATGCTGTGTGATGTAATTAGCCATAAGGGGATGTCACATGATGCATTTCGAATGCGTCTATTTCCTCACACTTTGAAGGAGGGTGCGAAAATATGGATGATGTCACAACTTCCTGGGAGCATTGTATCATGGAATGACATGGTACAAAAGTTTCACCATGAAATTCTTTCCGACATCTCGAGTCCACCAGATCAGCAATGAAATACATCTATTTAGGCAGGGGGACCTTGAGACATATCCAGAGACATGGGACCGATTCAAGAGCGCGTTTAGGAAGTGTCCAAATCTTGATATTTCTAGGCTTGCACAAATATATCTATTCTACAATGGACTACACTCTGAGTTCCGTAACATTACAGATGCTTCTGCGACGGATCAATTTATGCGATGGAGGTAGAGGAAGCTCGTAACTTGTTTGAAAGAATTGCAAAGAATCAGGCCAAGTGGCTATCTTATAGGGAAGCTCCTAGGAGAGTAGTTGGAATGCACAATGTGGACTTAGTGATAGCATTGGGAGTACAAATTGAGCACTAACATTGAAGCTTGATAATTTAACTCAATATGTGCACATGGTGGAACATCCAGCTCCGATTTGTGCAGGTTGTGGGGCAGATCACATCACTACAAGGTGTCATTTAGCTTCTACTCATATGGGTCGGCTAGCAGAGGTCACTTATGTACAAAACTATCAGAGGCAAAATGGACCTTACCTACACAATTACCATCTAGAATGGAACAAGCTGCCAAAGTCCTCATGGGCTAATAGTCTAGTGCAAAATTATCAGAATAGACCACCAGGGTTTCAACAGCAGCAACAACATCAGCAAGAGCGAAGGTCGTCACTGGAAGATTTGCTATCTTAATACATCACAAAGATTGAAACCAATTTTTGGAATCAGCAAGCTTCTATCAACAATTTAGAACATCAATTAGGACAAATAGCAGGTGCAATAGCCAACAGACCACGGGGTACCTTGCCTATTGAGGATGTGGATTCTGTGATCGAAGAACCACCATCATTCACCCCCCACCATCTCGGTCAAGGCTTATGTGCCACCCATCACATTCCCTCACAGGCTTAGGAGACAGCTAACACAGGAGAAGCAGGCTCAGGTAATCACTACTAGGAGTGGTGTTCAGCTACCTGAAATTTATGCAAAGACGGAAGAGACAGAAAACACACAAATGACTACTAAGGGCAATCAACTTGTGGGGCAATCTGAAGAATCAGAAGATGAGGCAATTAATGAAGAAGACGTTAACCCACATTATGTCGACTTCATTGATTGGCTATCATTGAATTTGTAATTAAGCCCAAAGAGATAGAAGAAGTCTACGTAGTTGAATTTGAATCAGAGGAGATAGGCATATGCCGCATGCCATATCACATTGGAGATGACAGTGTTAAAATTTGTAGAAGCAATGAAGAGTGGAGCAAAGAGAAGAGGCAAATTGAGCAAGACATCAAAAGCGTTCTTTAGAATTCCATGATTTAAAAACAACAGGAGTCGAGCTAAAGATTTTAGACAAACACTTGTTTAGAGGCAACCCAACACTTCTATCCCTTTTATTTATTTTTTATTTTTTATTTTTAGAATAATTTAGATTAGGTTTTTTATTTTTATTTTTTTTATTCAATTTTAGGGACTCATCATCAACATCACGTCTCCCATTAGGTCATTGATATGTTAGTTGGTTTATTAGATGTTAGAGTTAAGTAACACTTTTTTCAATTTTTTTAGCCTTAATGCTTTATTTGATCGCATTGTGTAGGAACATGACATCGCAGAATATTTAAACCAATCAGGACCAAGGAGCCAATAGGAGCAATATAAAAGTTAGCCAATGGATTACAAGTCATATCAAGGGAGTTTTTTCTTTATTTTCTTCCCCACCTCTTTATATGTGGATTTAGGATTTAAGATATTGAGGACAATGTCTAGTTTAAATTTGGAGATGGAAAACATGAGTTTTTCATTTTGTTTTTATGCATTTTTGTGTGCTTTTATTGTTAAAAAAATTTTAAAAATTGAAAATTTCAAATTTCTCAAAAATATTTTCTTTTTTGTGCTTGTGTGAGTTAGTTGACCTGACTGGCAATGAGAAATATATTAAATTATAAATTGATCTATGAATGGTGAATAAGTTACATGCTTAAATTAATTTTTTACTTTTTCATGTGAATTTTGATATATATTGAGCATAAATTAAGTTAAACATTGTGTAGAAACGAGTTGATTTCATAATTAAATAGGTTGAAATAGTGGACCATAGATACTAAACCCAAAATCACTAAATTTTATATCCTTTGACCAAATTTAGAATAGTTTGAGGGAATTTCACTGTTGTAGAAAGATGTTGAGATAAATGGGAATTTCATGTGTGAAATTAACAATCTTGTGTAGATTGTCTAAGCTCAATATGATGCAATTTGGTGAAAATCTCAAATTAAAAGTCGTTTTATTTGAATTGGTGTTTAATGAGGGATATTGCACTAATTAAGGCCAAAAAAAAATATTTTATTTGTTCCTTATAGACAAGTTTGGAATGTTAGAGATACACGGGAGAATTTCCAAAATGACCTAGTCAAATGGCTTATTTGGGTTTTTTTGTGTAAAAGTCAATTTTGCCCTTAATGAAATAGTTTTTTATTGCAAATTATGTCCTCAAACTTTATAATTTTTTAGAAACTAGTTTTATTCTTATTTTTATTCATCATCACTAGATGTTTCTTCTAAATCCGATTTTTCTTCAAAAATTTCTTCGTTAACTTCTATTTCTTCAATATTAACTTCTTCACATTCATCTCTAATTTGTTCAAAATCTGTAATTAATATCCTAACTTTCTTTTTTGGGCATTCAGTGCTTATATGTCCGTCTTCATTACAATTCCAACATTTACATCGTTTTTTGTCTAATGGTTTTTTATTATAAGGTTTATATTTTCTTCTAAAATATTTTCTTTTTGGTTTAAAATATTTCTTTTTAAACTTATTATATTTTTTATATTTTTTGGGTTTTCTTTTTCTTTTTCTTTTATAATCATAACATCCCCAATTTCCTGGTACTTCGGTGTCTCTACAACAAATCATATCTTGTATAAATCCTGATTGTTTATAAATCATTTGATTACTACACATAGTACTTATTTCATCTTTTATAGTTCTTATAATAAATCCTAATGTATAACCTTCTTCATTTCTTCCTAATTGTTTTTCTTTAATTTTATTTTGAAAATAATTATTCCATGGTGGTGGTAATTTTCTAATAAAAACTTCTTTATAATAATTATTATCAGCTCCACTTCCAAACATCATATAATAATATTTACTATATTCACAACAATATTCGTTAAGATAACACATATTACAAATTTGTAAATGTTCCATTCTGTTTTTAGCATCTTCTGTTTCCTCTAATCTAACCTTAGTACTTTCATTTACCCAGTCTTCTCCAACAAATTCTTTATAAATTCTTGTAGCGACTCTATTTATTCCTTCTATTATACTAATTCCAAATCCTGCTTCAATACTATCCTTCCAAACACCTTTTATTATTTCTTCTAATCCTCTATACCAATTAAATACATTTCCTTTAAACGTTGCTAATAAATATTCAGTTCTATTTTTATTATCGGTATTACTGTGATTGTAATTAAAGTGTGCTATCATATTAGTACTCCATTCATTTATAGCTCTTCGAACATCTAATTCACAATGTAAGTTTAAATATGATCCTACAATTTTCATTGGGTTTGATTCTCTTAATACTGGTTTAAATTGGTCTCTATACATTTTTTCTTTAGTAGTTTTAAAATCTACTTTTGTATTAACATATCTTCTATGGTCTATTTCTACTTCATATCTAGTTGTACTAGTTTCTCCATATTCTTCTTGTTTAACTGCTCGTGGTCCTCCCGTTTTTCCTACCATATGATTTTTAGTTATTTCTTCACAAATTTTTAAATCTTCTAAATCAAATATTAAGTTTTCCATATCTTCGTTCATTATTCTTTTATAATTAATTTTCCTTCTTCTTTTTCTATAAGATTTTCTTCCTGCTTTCTAAGATCAATCAATAATCTTTCAATATCATCTTTTAATCCTCCATTAAATTTTATTAATTCTTCATGTTTTTCAATTTTCTTTCTAACTTCTTTAAGTTCTTTGACATAATCTGGTTTAAATGGTTTTTCTTTATTCAGATTTTTTATTATTCTATTTAAAAGATTTTCTATTCTTAAAAAGTTATTTTGTAATTTTTATTTTTCTTCTTCGTAGCCTATTTCAATTCTAGTTATTTTTTCATCAATTGTTTTTATATTTTTCTCAATTAAATTGATTTTATCATTCATACTCATGCTTTAGATTTTTTATAAGATGGTTTTTCAATTTCAAATCCTAATTTATTTAATAGAATATCAAATGTATAATTAATAATATCTATCTTTTCTTTTAAAGTTGCTATTTTATTAATACTATTTTTCTGTGCAATTTTTGATATTTGATTTTGGATATCTTCAAGTTTAGTTTCATCAAATATTTCTAAATTATTAATTTGTTCTTTTATTTTATTAAATTGTTTAGACATATTTTTGCTTAAAACTTCTAATCTTTCTTTAGTTATTTCGTCTTTTGGATCTATATTATTTATTTCATCTATAACTTCTATATCTTTAGATTTTAATTGTCCTAATTGTTGCCATAAAAATGTATTAGTCCAATTTGTAGTCATATTTAACTATTCGTCTGTATTTCCCCATGAGCTTAAAGGTTGAAACAAAGTTGTATTCCATTTTTTAGTTTGATAGCTTCCTATTGGTAATCTAATATTTTCTATTTCTTATTTATCAAATTTTATTTTTGTTGGTAAACTCATATTAGTCTGGTGAATTTAAGGAATTAATTATTATATTATTTATCATTTGTCTTATTTCTCTTCTAAATTGTTCTTCTCTTCTTAATCCCCTTATAATTTCATTTCTTAATAATTCTCTTTTAATTTTATTCCAATTAGAAATTTCTTTTTCGATTTCTCTACGATTATTATTAGTTATTATTTGTTCTTCTAAAATTTTTATTTTATTATCACAAAATTTTCTAGTTATTCCAGGCATATTTTTATTCTATATCATCAAAACTAAGATCAAAATCATATAATTCAGAAACTTCATTATAACTTACATGCTCTTCTATAGTTTTAAAAGTTCTTTCACTATTTTTACTATCTAACCAGAAAAATATAATTATTTTTATTATTTCTTTAGGCAATCTTTCTTTTAATCCAAATGATACAATTGTAAGACATTTTTCATAATATTTAACATCTCTTTTTATGAAATTTATTCCTCTAGTATAACTATCATAAGTTTCTGGAATTTCTATCATGTGACTATAATCAATACTATTAGTATATCTAAAAGGTACAGTTCTATAATAAAACTCGTAACTTTCCATGATAAAAGTTCTTCAAAGTAAATAATCTTGCAAAAATTCTTATATAATAATTTTCATGCAAATCTTCAAACAATAAATTTTCTTGTGGTTTAAAATAAGGGCCTTACCACGCTTCGCCATATAGCAAGAATGTTATATGTTCCTGGTCACCTTCGTCACAAGAGTTGACCAAAGTCCCGACAGCATCACAGCAAAATGGACACAAATGCACTCAAATCTCTTAAACAGACTCACTGTGTAGAACAACACTCAAAGCGTAATAAAAGATTTATTTCAAACTCAAAGATTTTATTGATCTGATGATAGCTTGAAAGCTATTATACAAAGATTTTTACAGAGATTGATACTCCGAAGAGTGGTTTCTACTCTCTAAAGAGAATGATTACAAAGATCATTTTTGAAAGTTTGAAATGGTAGTTCAGGATGTGATTTCAGATGGCTAATTTTCGATGATCTTTTCCCTCAAAAGAGCCTCAATTTATAAAAAGCACGCACTTCACCGAGAAGCTTCTGGCCAATCAAATTTTTTCAACAAAAAAGTTATAGTACAATTATTTCTTCAAAGTGGTTGAAATAATTAAAGCACTGTTGGCTGCTTTATTCCAGCTTTTGAGCTGTCTCCTTCTACTTTAATGCTCACATGGTGCTGTCTTGTGATGTCGCTTTCTTATCGTCCTTTACTTGTGGACATGTCCCATGAGTCGGCAAGTCTCTTTAATGCATTCTTCACTTCCAAAAAATTGATCGTTCATTACAGATAAGGATCCAATTATTGCTCATACCATAGACCATGTATCTTTCTCCATAAAAGAATTGCATCATTGAGCAGACTGATTTTATTCCAAGAGCTCTTCTATAAATCATCAATTTCTTATTAATAGTAGGTAACTCTTTAAAAATCTGAATCTCCTTGAGTGGATTTCCATTATTTTTTCGAATAGTGACAAGATGATATTCCCCATACCATTCTGGTTCTTTATATTCAGGACTAATTGTGTAAAACTTCAGTTCAACTGGTTGTTTATCACTGAATTTTTTAACACAATTAATAAATTCTTTATCAAACTGTTCAATTTCTTTTAGATCTATCACTGGGAATAGTCGATCTAAAAATCCAAATGCTGTCAATTTTCGAACAATATTGGGATCTGCTCCTTGAATTGCACTGATCCTTGGATAAATCGCTGTTGGAATGGCTGTCAAATATAGAGAACTTCCTCTTCTGAAATTATATACCCATTCTGAAAATTCATAATACTCCTTCTCCATAGGGTGTAGATTATTTCGAATATGATGAGTTGTAATTATTCCATTTGGTGATTTGAGGTCACCAATCGGTACTTTTTTATTTTCTTGGAATTCACTAATAACAGTAGGCTGTTCCAATGGGCCTTTTGATAAGGATGTTTGAGTACTAGACTCAGTGGCTCCTTTTCCAATTGTAAATTTTTCCAACAATTTGTCAATACTGACGGGTAATTGTTGTAGACCATTTGTTATGACATTTTCCTCTTGCGAGGTAAGAGGGTCATTTCTCTTAGATTTCGAATCTCCACTTGAAGTGGATGTATTAATCTCCCGAAATGGGATATGACTCTCCTTTTGGCTGTATTCACCTTTTTCTAAATGAGGGTACTCCTAGCTGCAACTTACAAAAAAGTCTAAACATTCTGTCAATTTTTCAGCTATTTTTTCTTTATTATCATTTAGTTTATCAATCTTTTTTCCACTTTCAACAACTTTGTTTGATAAATCGCACAAAGTTTGTCTGATGTCAAGATGATCCTCTTGAATAGTAAGATAATCTGCATTAAAATCTGTTAGAAGATTTTACAATTCCTTGGTAAATGCTTCAACCTTGTCCAAAATCATGATTCCTGCTCAAGAAATCAGCAAATAAGTTATCTTTTCCTTTAATATATTCAAATTTAAAATTATAAAAAGATAATAGCACTTGCCATCTGTGTAATCTTCTATGTTGAGGTGAATTTGGTAATTTATTATTTACAAGTCCATTAAGTTGAGTATTATCAGTTTGAACAATAAATTCCTTATGTAGCAAGAACATTTTGAATTTGTTTATTCCTTTAACTACTGCTAATAATTCTTTTTCATTAGTTGAATAATTTATTTCAGTATTATTAAATGTTCTACTAGTGTATCTACAAATCTCATTTAAATCGGTTTTTAATAAAACACTCCAATATAAATCTGATGCATCTGTTTGAACAATTAGCTTATCATTTTCATCTGGGAGTCTAAGTTTAGGTAAATTTTTACAATTTTCTTTTAAATTTTTAACACAAAGAGTATGTTCTTCATTCCATCCTAATTTATTTGATTTTCTTAATAGTTTCTGAAATTTATTTCTTTTTTCTGCAAGTTTTTCTATAAATCCTTCAACATAATTAAGACAACCTAAAACTTTTGAATTTGTTGCTTATTTTCAAGTTTATCAGGAAATAAAATTATCTTCTCAGAAATATGAGGTTGTAATTTTATTCATTCACTATTTATTATCATTCCTAAAAATTCAATTTCATTTTTTGCTATTTCTGCCTTTTTCTGACTAAGTATTATACCTTCTTTTGAGCAAAGTGTAGCAAAACTTCTAAAATGTTTAAGATTATCTTCGTATGTTTCTGAACAAACAAGTATATCATCAACATAAACAATAAGAAAATTATAAGTTCTAAAGATTTCATCTGTTTTTCTTTGATAAATTTGTGGTGCATTTTTTAATTCAAATGGCATAACTAACCATTCATAATGTCCTTGAGGGGTACTAAATGCTGTTAATGGTATACTACTTTCTTCAAACTTAATTTGCCAAAATCCAGACTTACAATCAAATTTTGAATAATATTTTTTATTTTTAGCTATATTTATTAATACTTCTTTATTTGGTAAATAGTATCCATCAAATTTAGTGTTTTTATTAAGTTCTTTATAATTTACAACCATCCTAGGTTTTCCTCTTTTTATTTCTGAATGATTTCTAACCATAAAAGCTGGACTACTATGAGAGCTATTACTTCTTCTTATAAGTTTTTGATTAAGAAGTTCTTGAATTTGTACTTGAAATTCCTCTTTATCTTCTTGATTATAGAGCATAGGTTTGACTCTAATAATAATAGTTGGTTCTAATAGTTCTATTTTAGCTGTTGTTTTTTATTTTTCCCATTTTTCAAGTGAGTTTTCATTATAATTTTTAACTAAAAGATCTTTTATTTGATCAAGAGTAATTGTTTTGATTGAATAATTGAGTAATTTTGGTATAAATTCTAGCTTTTCACCACGTTGAGCTGGTTGAACTTTGAATGGTTTAAATTCTCTAACAGTTTTTAGTAAATGTCCACATGGGGTTTTTAATTGAATCGTATAAATAGTTTCACTATATTGACTAAACTGTTGAAGAAAGTCATTTCCTAGAATAATATCATAATCATTTATATTATATTGGTAAACGTTTCTTATGGTTACTATTTTAGATCCTATTATAACTTCTATATTTTCATTTTTATATTTTAAAGATTCTCTTACTCCAGTTATTCCTTGTAGTGTTAATTGTTGTTTATTTTCAATCCATTTTGGTAATAAAAATTCTTTAAAGACGGTTATCTCGACTCCTGTATCAATTAGAGTACAAATAGTTATTTTTTATTCAAATACAGTTATTTGTATATATACACTTATTGGGAATTTTATTTCTCTACTCATTTTTCTTTAAGGCAATATGTAGTTATTCCTTGATGTATAATAAGAATTCTTTCCTTATCTATTTTATAATTATCAAGACTATTTAAAAATGAATTTCCTAATAATGTTCATCAAAATTCATATTATTATCAATATAGCATTCTATGCTTAATAATAAATTTCATAATTTAATTTGAACTTGTCCTATGATATCATAAGAGTTTATTTTTCCTTCAAAATCTCTATAACTATAAGGTTCTACTTTTTTCTTTTTAATTCCTTCATCAATAAGAGAGCAAATATGATTCGGACTTGCTCCAGTATCAACAAGTATTTTAATTTCATTTATCCATTTATTTCCATTAAAAAACTTTCATTTGATTCCATAAACACTATTATTTTTATTTTGTATTATTTTTGAAATACTAGGTCTTACTGTATTATCTCCAATAATTATCTTATTTTCTTTATATGTTATTTGTTTTGGTATTATAGGTTGATCGATACTTATAACATCATCATGTCCTATCTCAAAATTTTCTATTTCTTCTATATCTTGTTCTCTAGGTAAAATCGCTTCTCCTACATCCCTAAATTCTTCGTCAATTTCTATAAAAGGCTTTTCTTTATATATATTTCCATAATTACTATTTGTATAACAATATAATCCTTGATATAATATAGTAAAAACTTTATTATCATCTTTTAATATTTTATTAGTCATCTTAAAATGTAGACTAAGACAATCATCTAAATTTTTATCATTTATATGTACACAATATCTTGGATAACAAGTAAATTTTAATTTTTTATAAGCTAAATTTCCTTTCACTATTCCTAAATTTCCATTTTCTGCAGTTATACATCTTTCATCTTGTAGATTAAGTATTATAGGGCTATTAATTCCTTCTTTAAAACATGATTTTATTATTATTTGTATTCCAGCAAGATAGACATAAGATATTTTATTTCGTTTTTCTTGTTTTAATTTTTCTAAAAATTCATTAATATTTCTTTTTGTTATAAGATTTAATTTTATTTTTCCTTGTGTATGTTTACTATCTATGGTTTTTTCTATTTCATGATATTCATTAATGACTAACTTCTTTCTTCTAAATGCCAATCCTAAAATATTAAATAATCTATTTTCTCCGGGTGGTTTTAGACTTAATTCTGCTTTATTAATTTTTCTAAATTTTTCCAAATCAAATTTTCCTTTTAAAGCATATCCTTCTACTCCTTCATATACTTCAATCTCTAAATCCTCTGATTTTTCAATTTCCATGATTTTTAGGGCTCTGATTCTTCAATTCTCCTAATTTCATTATTAAGAACTTTTTGAATTCTTTTTAAAGTTTCCATTTCAATGAGAATATATATTTTAACAAGATATCCTATATTTTCATCTAGAACCTCATCAAAGTCTATTAAAAGAAAATTAATTTTCTTTTCACATTTTTTCTTTATTTTAAGACTATCCGAGTCTTTTATTTTTCCAATTAAATTTCTTGATTTATTAACAAGATGTTGAATATAACTATCAGTATCTAAATATTCAGTAGAATTGTTAACGTACCATCCTACGCAAATATCTTTATTATCTTCCATTTTCTAATGACTTTAAATCCTCAAAATATAGGGCTCTGATACCATTTTGGGGTTCCTAAAAATACAAAAATAAAATTAATTCAAAAATAAAATTATTAATCAATATCAAATTTTTCGGCTCAAGATAGGTGGAAAGAGTTGATAGTGAAGAAAAGTTAATTTTTTATTGCAAGGGGCAAATAATTTTGTCGAATCCAAAATTAGAATTAAAGTTTTAAGGACTAAAATGACTTGTTTTGAAATCTTTTATGTTTAGTGTACTTTAGGTAGTTTATATGGTTGACTAGTGAAAATGATTATTTTGGAAAGGTTATGGTTGAATTTAGTTCATTTTCAATAATTTCCCGAGATACACTCCACTTTAAGATGGGGTGTTGATTCAATCAAGATGACAGCACTACCAACAGACCAACAGCATAACGAAATTCATAGTGGAAGGCAATGGTGGACTCTAATTCTGTTCATCTAATTCTACTTGACCCACAAAACTGAATGGTGGACAATTTCTCTGTTCTTGGTAATCAGAAATCGTTTCATCAGAACAAGCATCAAGAAGCATTGGCTTGATCATGATCTGGGGTAAGACTCTGAATTCTCTTGTTCTATGCATTCTTGTTGTGCTTTACTGTTGCCCTTTAAGATTTTGCACATCAAGAGACAATATTACAGCAAATCTAGTTATTAAAGACCCTGAAACTATAGTGTCTAAGGGTCAGAACTTCAAATTGGGATTTTTCAGTCCTGTCAATAACTCCAGGCGTTATTTAGGTATTTGGTATAACCAAAATGTTTCTGACCCTACTGTGGTGTGGGTAGCAAATAGGGATAAAGCTTTGAATGATTCTTCTGGTACTGTGATGATATATAAAGATGGGAATATTGTCGTTATGAATGGGGACAAGGAAATTCTTTGGTCATCAAACGTTAAAATTACTAAGATGAAGACGACTGCCCAGCTATTGGATTCTGGTAATCTTGTTTTGCGGGAATCTTTGAGTGGACGTGCAATATGGGAAAGTTTTAAGCAACCTTCGGGCTCATACTTGACAGCAATGAAATTAAGTCGCAGTATTAAAGTAGTTGAGAAGGCTGCTACTACTTGTGATAATGGCGCATGTGGGCAATTTGGGAGCTGTGACTCACAAAATTCGCCTATTTGTACCTGTTTGAAAGGGTTTTATCCGAAGGACGAGGGGGAGTGGAAAGCAGAGAACTGGACAAGTGGGTGCGTGAGGAGGAGACAATTGCAGTGTGAAACAAACAATGGCTCCAATAGTGGGAGCAAAGAAGATAGGTTTTGGAAGCTAGAAATGATGAAAGTTCCACTTTATGGAGATCGGCTGCCTGGTCAGGAATCTGAATGTGAAGGTCTGTGCTTGAAGAACTGTTCCTGCATAGCCTATGGTTATGTCGTCGGTAGTGGCTGTATGTTCTGGACTGGAAGCTTAGTTAACATTCAGAAATTCTCCGGAGGCTCAGATTTTTTCATTCGACTGGCAAACTCGGAATTTGGTAATTTTTGCATAAAACTTTGTCCTCTTCTTTTTGTCCCTATGAGGTTATTGTTTGTTATTTTACGGCTAAGAACAACTGAGTTTTTCTTCTTCAATATGATGGTTGTTCTTTTGTTGCAGGTCATAAGAAAGACTTTAAGTTAATCATAATAGTTATGGTTATCATTGGTTTGATTACCATATCCATTATCATATTTTTTTCCTGGAAATTAATGACTAAGCCAAGAGGTAATATTTAGAAATTTCACTCAACAAGGCATATTTATGCTGCTAGCACTAAATAACTTTTCTCCTGAACCAGGCAACACGATAACATCCAAACATGGAGATGTACGCCCATCTGATTCAGTTGATGTTTCTCGTGAAGATGATATAAGCAACGCTAGCATCAAAGAGTTACCATTATTTAAATTTGAGATGCTTGCAAATGCAACAGACAATTTCCACGATGCGAACAAGCTTGGAAAGGGTGGTTTTGGTCCAGTTTACAAGGTTACTTTTCATCCTTATCCATCTCAAGTATCACGGTTCATGGAATTTAGAAGTGCTGAACTTGTTGCTCCTCTCTAGGGACAATTGGTGAATGGTAGAGAAATTGCAATCAAGAGGCTCTCAAGAGCATCTACACAAGGGACAAAAGAATTTATGAATGAAGTGATGTTGATTTCTAAACTCAAACACCGGAACCTCGTTAGACTGCTGGGATGCAGTGTTGAGAGAGGAGAGAAGATGCTGGTCTATGAATACATGCCTAATAAAAGCTTGGATGCACATCTCTTTGGTCAGTGCAAGATTCATCCCTTCCTGTTAAATTTTTATAATTAATGTTATTGTTCCATAAAGAATTTGATTGCAACATAGTCTACACAAATTTATCTTAAAATGTGGTTCAGAAATTATAAATAATGTGTTATTTTCCTCCGGGTGTTGTCTATGTAGATACATCGCAGGAGATCTTAGATTGGAGACTACGTTTAAGCATTATTGAAGGTATTGGCCGAGGCCTTCTTTATCTTCACAGAGATTCTAGATTGCGGATAGTTCATAGAGATCTGAAGCCAAGTAACATATTACTGGATAATGATTGGAACCCAAAGATTTCAGACTTTGGCATGGCAAGAATTTTTGGAGGTAACCAAGATCATGTCAGCACAGTAAGAGTGGTAGGAACATAGTAAGTTTATATTGCCTTTGGCCAATTTGAGTTGCTAGTATTCACTTATTTCAGCCATGAGTTTTCATTTAGCTTTGAATGATTAGTGCAATAACTTAAAAAGTAATTTTCATATTTTTTTCATGATATTGTTTCAGTGGATACATGGCCCCTGAATATGCAATGGAAGGAAGATTTTCAGAAAAATCTGATGTTTTCAGCTTCGGAGTTTTGATGCTAGAGATTGTTAGTGGAAGAAAGAACACGAGCTTCTATAATCATGAGAGCTCTTTGAGCCTTTTGGGATATGTAAGTTACATATATCTCTTCAGATTTTAACTGAAAAAAGGTCAACTGAAATTTCCCCAATTTGTATTTGGGACATGAGATTTTTTCATTTGATTAGTCACTATGGTTTTACCTTTTTATTTTTGTTTTTTCCTCGTTTTTTGGAGTTAAGATAGTTACTCGTTACTCGAGAAGGGAGGCCAGAGCTCCTGTACAAGCTTTATATGAAGCATACATTGTGCTTAGTCTAGACTCATCTGACCAAAAAGAACTGTTATGCTGTAGCAGCACCTGATTGACCATAAATTTACTCCAAATCTGATTCTCCGAACTTAAAAAATCCTCCTATTTACTTGCCTATCATATCCAATAGGCATAATTGTGGGCATACGTAATGGGAATTTTAAGTTTTCCACTTAACCTGATCGGCTTCAGGTAAATTTGATTTGGTAAATGGGTTTGGAAAGGTTTGGGATCGCGTTCATGTATTTTCTAGAATTTCAGATTTGTTTTTGAGCTGGGAAATGCACTTTAATACCTATCTATCAACTGACTTTTTTCCAGGCTGGGCATGATGCAGTTCAATCCCCCGGTCCTTTTAAGATTCTAAATTCGATATTCCAATCTTTTGGTATCTTTGAAATGTAAAAAATCTTGAAGTTTCATGGTCTTTTTCTTTTGCAGACAAGACTTTGGAACAAGTTATTATGCTAATCTTCAATGAAATTCCAAGTGAAAAGCTTATGAATTTCAGATTAAATTGTTAATCTTCGTACATTCCCAACTACATTAACTCAATGTATGTCTCATTTGTATAACCACCGCTCTTTATTACTGTTCTTCGTGGATTACTCTTGTCCGCAGTCAAAGCATTATCTTTTTGGTTCGTCGATGTTCCATAACAACCTTTTTATTCTTCCAGTCTCCCCATCCCCCCTAACAACACTCTCTCTCTCTCTCTCTCTCTCTCTCTCTCTCATCTGTCAATTGAGTATTTTTTTTGTTTATATATTTGTATTATGCCTGATAATACCCCCAAATGATTCTTTGTCAAGGCTCACTCAAAAATTTCAGGCATGGAAACTGTGGAATGAAGACGATGCTGTGGCTTTAATAGATGCAAGAATATTGAGTCCAAGCTACCGTGCAGAGATCATCAGATGCATACACATCGGCTTATTGTGTGTCCAAGAACTTCCAAAAGATAGGCCAAATATTTCAGCCATTCTATCAATGCTTAGCAGTGAAATTGTCGAGCTTCCTTTGCCTAAGCAAACCGCATTTGCTGAAAAGTGGAGTCGTTCTCATACAGGTACGGGATCTTCTCAGCAGAGCGAAAAGAGTAGTTCCTTGAATAATGTCACTCTTACAGCTGTTGATGCAAGATGACATTAGCAGTGATTTGCTCCACAGTGATTGCACTAGCAAAGAGTTGGATATGCTTCAAATTAATTTTGCATACAACACATTAATTTTGAGTTTTAATGTATAGTTCTGAGTTTACTAATCGAGGCCAATACATCTGATCCTAAGAAAATGGTACAGCTTCTTTGCTTTGTAGACTTCGGCTTGAGATTTCTTTACAAATACCAAATAGTTCAGGAAATTTGCGTTGTTAGGCTACACTGCACAATACTCTAAATGAACAATTACTTTCGTGCATATTCTCTTTACACCTACTTATTACCTTTGTATATTGCAAAATGTAAGAGAAAAATTGACTTAATTAGGTTTTGGTGCAAACAATAGTGTTAACTAGCGTAAATTTGTGACCCAATAAATTATGCTGCATGTGATTTTTGGTAAAACATATTGCTAGGTTCAACCCTTTTTTCAAAGGAAAAGGTGAAAAAGAAACTTAATATTGTTATTAATCTTTTAGTCGGTTTAACTGAAGCTAAAAAGTAAAGAAAGATTTTATGTTTACGATGCAAAATATTTTATTGTGTGAATGTGTAGTTAAAAGTGAATGAGTAGAAAAAATAGTTTTGAAATAATGATTGTCGAACAGGGCTTAGTTGATTGTGACGCATTATACCAAAATTTGTGAGTATTGTGGTTCTCCTAAGTTTAGTTGGACTAGTGTTATTTGTGTCATTTGCACTACTTGCAATCCCTTGACCCGGCTACTTAGGTGTCTTATGCCTATTGGTAGCCTTGTTGTTACATGGATCGTGTTAGTTTAGTTTTATTTTGACCATTGGATCATGTGGACGGTTGAGATTAAACTTGGTGAGATATTTTCTTGGTTTTGAACCTTATATCATGTGGGTTTAGCTTCTTTGAGACACTTCCTGCTCGTCTCTCTGTCTTCTCTCTCCCTTGTCCCTGTCTCCTTCCCCTTTTTCTCTTGGCCATTGAAAATTGAAATCGACCGGTTAGCTTATTGATTGAAGAAACTCCTGTGTAATCTTAGGCCTGAAATAGTGGCTCTACGGGGGCTGTGTTTCTCTAGGGCTTTGGGTCAGATTTAAGGTCGTATTCTTGGCGGTTATTGGTAGACCGTATGGTCGATGATCCTAGCCAAGTGTAGAGGGGTTAAGGCCGGTTCTCTAGCTCTCTCTGGAAGGTGATTTGCATAGCGTGGAAGGGTGTTCCTGAGCCTAACATTTCAGCCATGGATGGAGGAGGAAGACCCATTGAAGGGAAGTAAAGTTCTGCCTCTTTTGTTGTCTGGTTTAAGCCTTAATTTTCTGTCCAGATTAATGCTCTTTATGTTTCGGTTTATAGATTCTGATTTCAGTTCTTATGGTTTCTGTACTCAGTTGATTTCTGCTATAGATTCTTATTTTCGATTGATGTTGATATGTTTATACAAATGTTAGATTCCATTGAGTATGCTAAGGGTATTGTATATGTCAATGTGTATTGAACTCTAGCATTGTGATTTCTGGAGCTGTTGAACTCTGTTATGCTGTGTATTGGATATGATTTCATTGCTGTAAATTCCCAACAAAATTAAAATTACTTGATGTGTTTGCTGTTGCGAAGATTTAATTGTTGCACTGTATCTGTAAGCAGTGTTTAAAAGGTTTGCATAGGCTTGGTCCAGGTGCAATTATATTTTATTTTTTTACATTTTTTTTTTTCTCATCTAACCATGCTTTACATTTTTTTACTCCTAAGCCCGTTGAGATTCGTAAAAACTTGACACCACCGTCTAGTTGCACTTTATGCTATTTAAAACATGGATAAACCTAGATGTACCAAATGTTTTACAAAATATTTTACCGACTCGCCACTTGGCGCCCCACCATTGGAGGGGCGGCTGTCATTACAGCCGCCCCTCCAATGGTGGGGCGCCAAGTGGCGAGTCGGTAAAACATTTTGTAGAACATTTTGTAAGTGTAGCATGATCCTTAAAACATTGTTCATAAGTAAATAAATTTAAAATCGAACATAACTTCTTTAGGGTTCCGTCTTAAAATGTCAACATGTCCTGACAAAATGATGACTTTTTTGCACACGCCAATCTTGAAAGTGAAAATTATCCAATTCCCTACTTTTGGAGATCTAAATTCTGAAATTAGATTTTAAGTTTTTGTTTGCAAAATTCAAATATTTTATATATAGATACAGTTTTTTTATATTTAATTAAATATTAATAAAAATATTATAAAAATTAATTTATATACACCCCACCCCACTTAAATCCCTAATTTTTCACCTTCAGCATAATTCCCTCACCACCCCCCCCCCCCCTCTCTAGGCGGTGTCTTCTCCGACATTGCAGTCGGTGGCATCGCTCCCAACTGTCGGTGGCGTCCACTCCAAGACTGGATGCAGTGGTCGTCGCTGTTGCAAACCGATCAGCAAAGCCGCTTGAGGCGGAGCTTTGCTGCCGAATCTGTAACATTGTCTCATTTTTTGGGATTTTTTTTATTCGATCTATTGTTACAGTGGTGGTTGCTGTGTACAGTCAGTGCGGCAGTGGGTGCTGTGGTTGGGTGTTGTGCGTGCGATGGTTGGGTTGTGCGTACGGTTGTGAGAGGTGAGAGATCTGAGCATCCACCTTTTGCCGGAAAGTTGTTGGTAAAAACAATTTGTAAATTCGTTTTTCTCTCTCTGTCGCTGTCTTCTCACCTGCCTTTTCTGCTCTATATTCTCTCTTTGTCGACGGTCTTCTCTCTTCATCTGAACCGTGGTGATTTTGTTGGTGGTTTTGTTGGTAAGGAGGAGGACAATCTAATGGATTTCGTTGCACATGAACTGTGGCTGGTGGTTTGGTGTCGGGCATCAAAACGGCGCCACCAGCTCAGTCGTGTAGATTGGTAGGGACACTTCACTTAGCCATGGGTTTTTTTTTTTTTCTATCGTTGATGGTTTGCCAGGTTACGTGGTGGATCTGTCGGTTTGGATGGTGTTTTGTGTGGTGGTGGTGGTGGACGCTTCAATTAGCCATGGAGTGGTTTTTATTCAATGTATCAGGATTTTAAGGCCCTTTTTATTGGTGGTTGTTGGTGTTATGAAAACGGTGGTGGTGGCGATTGTGCAGATTTTGGATCTTTGTTTTGCGGTGGTTGTGCAATGATTTTGTTGGTGGCGGTCGTGTTGGTGGGGGTGGTGGTTTTGTGGATTTAATAATTTTGTGGTGGTGGCGGCGACGATATTGTTGGTGCTGGAGATTGTCATGGTTTTTCGTTTGCCATCGATTTGTGAGGCTGTGTTAGCGACGTTAGTGATGCTGGTTGTGGTGAGTGCTGTGGTAGCGGCGGCGGAGTAGGGTTAGGGCATGTAAGACGGTGGTGGTGGTGGTGGTGCTGCTGTATAGTTTATGTGATCAATGTTGTGACCTGAGCCATGTGTTGTGACCTGAGCCATGTGCAAAATATTCTATGACCTATGTTGTGACTATCAACAAAAACTTGAGCCATGCGCAAAAATATTCTTTGACCTGTATTGTGGCCATTTGAAAATAACATGGGACTATGAACAAAATCGTGAGCCATGTGCAATATATTATGTGACCTGCGCTGTGACCATTTGAAAACAACCTGTGAATATAAAAAAAAAAAAATGAGCCATGTGCAAAATATTTTGTGACATGTGCTGTGGCCATTTGAAATAAACATGTGACAATCAACAAAATTGTAAGACATGAGTCTTATCATGTTATCAATCATTATAAACAAACAATCATGCGTTGTGACTTGTGACCTGAGCTGTGACGTGTGACTTATGACTTGTGACTTGGGTTGTGACCGTACAAAAAAATCCATGTCACCGGAATAGTCATCAGAATCGGAGCAATCGCCGGAAACGGTCACCGGAATAGTTACCGAATCGGAGTAGTCGTCGGAGCGGTCGTCGGAACGATATGGGTGGTGGATGTGGGGTTGCCGGAAACGGTCACCGGAATAGTTACCGAATCGGAGTAGTCGTCGGAGCGGTCGTCGGAACGATATGGGTGGTGGATGTGGGGTGGGTTATATATTTATTTATATATATGTGTATGTATACGTCAAAATATCTGATTTTTGAAATGTGAAAATTGTTTTGTTATTTTTGAACTAGTGTATAGTAAAAGTGGGAGAAATGAATTTTTCCCATCTTGAAATTTGTGTGCTCATTTTTTTAAGAGTAGTTCAAACCCTTATAAATTAGTTTATGTTTTTATTTTTATTCGATGTGGGATTTGAGCAAACCAATCTTGAAATCTGTGTAATCATTTTTATAGTTTTAATCGGATCAAATCGCTCGTTGGAGTTTAATGAGCTCTGATATCATATTAAGATTTGATGTTTCATCTTAAAAGGGTAACATTATTCAGAGTAGTAGCTTTTTATAAATTAGTCTATATTTTTATCTTTATTCGATGTTGGATTTTATCCCTTAAAAGAAGTTGCTTGCTGGACTAAATTCAGCTATTTATTTATTGAATTTCAACCTTTTAATTGCAAAAGAATACTGCGTAGAAAAGCTATTTTCAACTAAACAATCTCCAATCAGTAAAATGAAGATCTCAATTAAACAAACTTCCCTTTTTATTGAAGTTGCTTACTAAATTACTTATTTTCACCTACCTTTCTGTAATTTGTCATCATGATGTAACCTCAATTATAAAATACATAGAAAAGTGATAGAATATGACAAATTAAGTAAATCCCCTCCCAAATTAAGAATAAGCTAAGTAAGATGCCTACAGAAAGAGATAAGTTGGAGGTGAAAATGATAAAAAATGAGGTGGTGGCAACAGCATAATAATGGCAAAGTCACTATCTATCCTAGACTTACTCTTGCCCCGGTCAAGGCTGCAAGGAGAAGAAGAAGCATTCACATTTTATTGAAGCTCATGCTGATGAGAAGAGCGTTGAGAGAATGCTCATTCCAACGGTAACAGCACTCTGCGCTTGCTGTTATTCAGTTTAGCCTTGTTATGTATTGGATAGATGATCTTGCATGCATGGGAAAATTAACAAATTATTACATTATGCTAAATGAAATGGTCGAGTTCCTGTTTGACAAAGTTTTTTGAAATTATAAGTAGAGATGGCAAAAAAAACCGCGCCCGCCCCGACGGTGCCCCGCCCCGAATGGGGCGAAAAAAACCGCCCCAAGCGGGTTGGCGGGGCGGGACAAGGAGGGCCGCCCGGTCTCGGGTTGTGGGGCGGGGCGGGGCGGAGATGCCCTACCCCGAACTCGCCCCGTGAATCGTTTAAAAAAAAAGTATCAATGTATTTTCTGGTAGAATACATGATAAACAAATATTTTTTGGAAGTAGAGTTATGGATTTATGTTCTTAAATTTGATGAACAATTTTTTTTGGAAGTAGAGTTATATTTTTCCTTAACCGTATAACTGGGAATTTTTTATAGCAAAAAAAAAAATTATAAAAAAAATAAACGGGACAGGGAAACGGTCCTGCCCCGCCCCACCCTGCCCCGCGCCCCGCCCCATCTTAGACGGGGCGGGGCACGGGGTGGGGCGAAGCGGGGGAGTGGCGGGACGGGTCGGGATAGGGGCGCCCCATCCCGAACCCGCCCCGTTGCCATCCCTAATTATAAGTTGGTGGGATAATATGTTTTTCTAATTAATAATTACAACGTTGGGCCTGGGACCGCGGCCAAAACAGATGTCAACATGTCGTGCCCCGCGGGTATGACCTAGTACTTGGAGTGACCTAAGGTTATAGACCGTGTCACAATGGGCCACCCTCAGTACAAAACAATTGGATAAAGTAATACACATTTTTTAATAAAGTGCAAAACTATAGGGGCATTAATAAAGTCTGTCTTTGAATAATCAACTAGGTTGACATTACAACCTACCCCAAGAATTACATTAAGAAGTAATAACCGCGAATTATATATGCAATGTTCTAATAAAAAATGTACTTAAACACAAAGCGTAGATAAATAGTTTTGCGTTGACAGTTAGAGCGAACTAAGCAATCAATTGCTAAGTTGACCACTAAATGCGTGTCTAGGTCACCTAGGTGCACTTTATTATTTTTTTTAAAAACTTTTTATTTGAATATATTTTATTAATCTTTTTTATTATTTTTTTCTTTTTTCAAAAGGCTTTATTTAACTTTAATTTTAAGTTTTTAAACGATTTTATCTATACAGAAGTAAAAAAATGACTTTATTCGATAAATATTTAGATAAAATTTAAGCTACGGTACTATCTATGTAATTACGACTTTGAAACTTATTGTATTGTTGGAAACTCCTAAAATATGCATGAAACTCCTATAAATTTATTAACTAGGGCTTGTCTAGTTGAAATATGAAACTATGAAAAATAGTTTAGCTTTTACATTTCGAAAACTTGAAAATTGTATAATTGATTAATTGTTGGAATTACTAAAAGTAAATATAGAATTTATTAATTTTAGAATTTTGGTATATATTATTAGAATGATTAAATATTTAAAATAACCATAAAAAAAAGGTAAAAAAAAAAAATTTTGCTTCTAACTATTGTCTGGGCTCATGGTTGAAGCCAGATCTCCACACTTAACCACATTTTATACTTTTTAGAATACTGATTATAAGTATAAATTTTTGTTCACTTTCAGTTAGCCGATTATATAACGAAACAAGACACTAATTAAACACCTGCAATTAGGCGACCACATTATTTTGGAACCTTTTCTTGTAAATTCCTACTACACCAAGAATAACCTGAAAGAATAATTGGGTCTTAAGTAATGCATCAAATCAATGCACAAATTCTTCTCCTTGAAGATCACACTTGTGTTGTAAAATTATCTTTATTGTATTGAATTACATCGAGAATGAACAAAAATATAACAAATCAACTGATCCAGGCCAAGCTAGTTGATAGATTGGCATCAATTAATATATATGAAAAATTGCATGAAACCATATTTTTAAGTTCTAATTCATTAATGAAGCATCAACTCCTTAAAAAAAAAAAAAAAAAAATCAGGTGAACACAAACTAACACGTAACATGTTACATATCTTCTATATATTAAAAGTGGCTATGTAACGGAATTTCTTGTTTTTAACGGAAAAACTAACGGAATATCTTGTTTTTAACGGAAAAACTAACGGAATTTGTTGTTTTAACGGACTATGTAACGGAATTTCTTGTTTTAAACAGGCAGTTGCACCTTCTTTCAATGTTTTTATTATAACTTTGTATTCCGAAATCCAATTGAGGCGATTCAAAATGCGTTGGAAAGCTAACTCATTTGGCTACAACTTTGATTCAGACATCATTCTCCAATTCGATCACTTTCTATGCCAAAAATAGGTCTCAATATGAGACTAAAACATAGGAGCATAACTTTTCGGTTGGAAATTGATTTGTGATCATCTTTTGACTAAATTTGATTCCATTGACGTCTTCCTTTATCCAATTGACTCCGAGCACTCTCAAATCTTCATCGTGAGGTTCGGCACAACTTTTAAGTATTTACATTTTAGTCCCCGAGCTTTGGATCCCTTACAATTTAGTCATTTCTCCAAATTTGTCAACTTTTGCTTATTTTCTTCAATCTCACCAACTTACATCACAACATCAAAATCACACATCTAATTATTTAACAATTACATAAACATTACATCATTAATAATTTAATTAACCAATTTAATCACACAGCTTTTTCTTCTTTCCTTTAATGGATAATCAAAATTAAAATCTAAATAATTTTATAAATATTTTACAAATTCATAGTTTTAATGCAACCTAATAAAAAAATATATATAGTTCAATAATTCATAAATTCAAATTTCTCATTGTTTTCAAAGTGATCGCCTATCAAGAATCAAGATCCTTGAGAATTACTAAAGATAATCAAGTTATTGTTATAAGGATTTTCGTAAGAATTAATTTTCGATCGAAATTTTACCTTTTATAATGTGTTCTATAGTTTATTCTTCTTCTTTTTTTTCGCCTTTATGAGTTAATCTTGAGCTTTGGACTGAAATTTTGTTTGTCGTCTTGTTTAATGGATTTTTTTTTGTAATTATTAGATTACAAGAATGATAAGTGATTTCATACTCTATTTTATCTACTTTCAGTGTCACAAGTAGTTACATACTTTATTTTTATAATTTTTTCAATATAAAGAATTGGATTGGATCGAATCGGAACGGAACGGATTGATTCGGTTCTATAGTTTGATATGGAACCAATGGTCTCAATTCTAAGATTTTCATTGGTATTAGGTTCAATTTAGTTCGACTCTTTTTAGAATCGATCGATCCAGATCGCACTCACTCTTACTTTAAAATAAAAAATAAGAGACGAGGTAGCAAACATGTTCCCTTCCATACCCTGATTCACCAATGTAGTAGGAGATTGTCATTCCTATGTTCAATTTTATATTAAATTGATATTTGAGTTTCTAATGTCTAGATTTTTAGGGGTGAAATCATTGTCATGCTTAAGTTTAATTAAAAGATGAGAGAAAAATGAGAAAAAAAAAAACATAGAATAAAAGAAAATTCCGACTCCATCTTGACTACAAAAATATGTTAAAAATAAATTTAACTATTGTGTAATTGAATAATCATTTCTCGTAGAACGACAACTTGGATTCTTTTGTTTAATTTATTACTTTTACGTGACCCGTGCATATGAATGTCAATTTAGCTCGAGCAGCTCGTGGCTCGGCCATGAAAAAGCTCAAGCCAACTCGACTCGTGGCTCGCTGGAACCGAGCCAAGGCTCCGGCCAAACCTCATTTTCGAGTGTTGGTCTGACCTCGAGCCAGTTCGAATGGCTCCCCGGTCCATGTCGGTCACACCAACATGGGCCATTTTGGCCCGTGTCTTGAAAATAGAGAAGATACCTTATTGCAAAGGCAGTGTCTTTAAATTCAAAGGCAGTTACGACTGCCTTTTACAAGGTAGTTGCACAGTTGTCTTTAAACAAATAGAATTTTAGGAAAAAAATGATCCAACTTGGCTTGGCTAGGCTCGGCTCCGAAAGGCCCTGGTCGAAAGCTAGAGCTGAGCCCTATTTTTTCGGTCGAGGGTCGAGCCAGAAAAAGTTCAATCCGATTTTACTCGAGCCGTGCTTGTGCCGCAAACTTCGATTCGCGGTACACATTTTTAACGAACGGCCCAACGTCATTTTTATAAAATTAGTGGCCAAAAATCGACCATCTAAAAGTTTAGTGAGCAATCAAAGACGTTTTTCAAAGTTTAGCGAGTAATAGAAGACATTTTTCAAAGTTTATTGAGCAATCGAAGATGTGATAATTTATTCACAATGTGATGGGATGCCGCATGTGCATTCCGTTAGCCATGTCACTAATTCCATTAAAGATTTGAAACGGATGTTATGCAGTGGGTAATGTATAACGTTTGGATAAATTTAGTGACCAAAACTCAACATCTTAAACTTCGGTGATCAATAATATCCGATTCTCGTTACCAAACACGATGATATCACATAAACATTTGATGAGATATCTGAGACAAAGCAAAGGGGAAACTGGTTTAATTAACTAAAACTTAACTCTTAATTGCTTTCCATCATATCTGATCATTTTCACTTATTTTGCAACGATGATTTTGAATTAGGGATGCTCTTAATGTGCTACCCCATGAACTTTTTTAAAGTTCATTTCTTCAGTTTAAGAAATAGAAAAGTAAGTATTTGACCTTCAGATCCAAGGGTGGGGTGGAATTTTTATACTTTTCAGCTGACTTTACAAAACTGCATTTTTCTTGCGGGCTAAAATCCTCCTGTGGACAGCCTCATTCGATGCAGGAACAATTCAAAATTTAATTACTTATGAGCTTATAATTTTAAATAAATAAAATTTGTCAACTTGGCTAAAAAATAAAGCATAGTTGTTCACAATTTAACTAGCTTACTGAAAAGATAACATTATGCATATTCTTTCTCAAACTACAGCATCATCTTTATAGCACCCTCAAGAGTCGAGAACAAGTCAAAAAATTAGTAGAAAAAATGTATGTAGAGCTCTTCTCCAGTTCAAAATTGTTTCAGTGCTAATGTCAACAAACTGCAAGGCAATTCAAAAAAGAAACAGGTGCAACCTTTCAGTGTCCTAAGGCCAATGTTCAAATCACATTTTCAAGGTAGACATTTCACTTACCCGATATTGCAAGGTTTTGAACTCTACGATGTCCACCCCTATTTTACTTCCACATGGAGAAGAACTCGGTATAAGTTCTAAGAAGTCTTACATATATAGTACACATGCAATGTGGGATTCTACAGTTCTAAAACTTGATCAAAACCCCAGAAACTGATTGAAGAGATCTTGTTGGGTTTTTTGATACCCAATAAATCCGGGCTATGATGTTAAACCGGTTTTATAGTTTGAATTTGACTTCATAGGCCTCAGCCGATGATTGAAGAAAAATGTTGACACCACAATGAACGAACCATTCCGACTACCTAAATGGGCCATTTGAAGTAGCCAATTTATTGGTGTTGCTCATGGTCCAGCCCAAATACCTTGGACGGCTTTGTTGCGTGGAGGCCCATTTATTGGTACTTATTGGGCCACTTATGCTTGACCTAGAAGACCACTTATTTGGTTTATAAGGGGGTCGTTATTTTTTGGTCTTGGAGATGTGTGAAAAACTTGGAGCCGTGTGAGAAATTGAGAGAGAAGAGATTGCTTTGTGCTTCTTGGTCTTGCTTTGTGTTTGCCTTCTTCTCTAGCCTTTGTGGCTATCTCTTGAGGCTACCATACTCTTCACACCGAGCCCTTTGTGGGTTGATTCAAGGTAGAGCAACCGGTAGTTTGGGTGGTGGCTCGGTTTTGGAGCTTAGGTTATTCTTTGTGGTGTTGATTGTTGGTTTTTCTGAGCCCGGTTTGGTGAAATCAAAGGTCTATAATCTAACAGATCTCCCATTGATACAGCATGAATTCAGGAATCCTCTTACAACTCTAGAAAAGAAAACTAGTATGAACAGAGAAATTTAAAACACCAGATTCCAACTGTGTAGTTTCTACCAACCACTTAAAATTCAACAAGGTATGTTTAGCTAATAAGAAAAATTACCATAAGGTGTTAAATGAGAGGGTCTACTTTTGTCAAAAGGACCAAATTCACATGACAATAATAATATAGAGAAACAATAAGTGAATTGCTAAGTAGTCTATCACAAATGAATTATTTATCTAAACCTTGGAGGTAGAAACTGTCCAACTGAATATGTTGGAATTGTATCATATTCTACTTTTTCCAAAAACAAAAACTAACATCCTGGTCTGACCTAAAAAAGATCCCCCCGAAGTCCATTTTGGATGTTTAAAACCTTGCCATTTCTCTTTCTTAATTTCTACAAGAGCAGGAAGACCTTAAACATTATCTCCTATAGAAACCGATGCGACTCTGCTGCTAGTGTTTTTCTACTTAACTGTTTTAACAATTTTCTTCAAATACCTATCTGACTGGTCTCGAATTCATAATAAAAGCAATAGAATCTTACAGGTTTTCAATATGTCCTTGCCAACTCATGTTCCCTGCTGTTCACTTTTCATGAAATGTCCACTGAATTTGTGTCCATTCATGTGAATCCCTCGGCATATCAAGGGTGGAATTAGAATGGGGTTCAGTGGGGATAAGACTTGACAAGATATAAATTTTGGAAATAAGCCAATAAAAAAATAATATTAAAAATGCCACAACATTTTACCATTGTTCCCAACAGGTTTTCACACTTCGGAAACCACGCATAATGACATCATCATCTATTTTTTGGAATACATCATTTTCAATATATACAACTAAGTTGTCATTCATCCACTGATCTCCAATTTTTTTGCTCAGTCGACCCTTCACAATGTTAGTTGCAGTCAAAATTCTCTCAACTGTAGGAGTAGCAACGGGAAGAATTAATGCCAAATTCACAAGCTTGTAAACTAATGGATATACTTCATTTTTCTTAGTTGCATTCAACTTCTTTGAAAGATTACTAAGGCCACGTAATTCTTCGAAATCTTTGCTTGAGCGCATATCAGAGATATAAGTTTCAAGTTGATCATCAAGTTTTATACAATCTGTTGTTGAAAAATCGTTTGGATAATACTGAGCAAGGCGTACTAACATTTTCTTATCAAAAGCCGAGAATGAATCATTGGGACATAAGCATGCTACACAAAGAAGTAGCTCATTATTTACCTCGGTGAATCGATCATTCAACTCTTGAAGTTGCATATCAATGACATCATAGAATAAATTCTCGCGGAAGTAATGCAAATTTGTCATTTCTTCAGTATTCCACCTTAAGCGACCTTGATGTATAAACATACCATCCATGTTCGGAACATCAATATTGTGCTTTTGACAGAAAGAACATACTTGCTCCAAAAAAGAATCCCACCCATTCTCCCTCATCACTTGGAGCTGTTGTTTACATACTTTCACTAAACTTATGGCATTTACAATATCTTCATCTTTCCTTTGTAATGCCTTTGACAATTCATTGGAAATTCCTAAAATAGTTCTCATGAGATGTAGACTAAATGCAAAGTCAAATGATAACATCCCATCCAATAATAATTTTGCCCCAAATCTTTGATCACGACATGATTCAACATCAACAATCATTTCAAGGACATCAAGTATAGGCGAGAACATGGTAATCAAAGTGGTCAAAGTACCATAGTGTGATCCCCAATGTGCATCATGAGGGCAATTAACAGTACTATGTTGATTGAGACTTTGTCCACTCGAAATCTCACTGTTCTTGAGTGCATTTGAAATTATGGCTGCTTGTTTCTCTCTGAGAAGATCACAACGATTAGACAATAGTCCGACAATATTCACCATCCTAGAAACCAAACTGAATAGTGATCCAGTCTCCATGTGATTCTTTGCAACTTCTACAAGAGCTTGTTCAAGTAGATAGGCAAAGCAATGAATGTAAAAAGCACAAGGATTCTCTTTCAAAATAAGTTCTTTGAGACCATTAAACTCACCTTGAATATAGCTAGCCACATCATAACCTTGTCCTCTCAATCTAGAAATACTCAACCCGTGTCTAGAGAATAATTTATCTATAGCAGCCTTAAGTGAGAGAGATGTGGCACTAGAAACGTGTTCAATACCCATAAAACGTTCAACTACATCTCCAGTGTTGTTCACATAACGCAACACAATAGACATTTGGTCCTCTTGTGAGACATCAGGAGACTTGTCGAGTAGAATTGAAAATAAGGCATCACCAATATCTTCAATAATAACACTCAGCGTTTCAACAGCAGCAACACTTGCAATATCATTTTGAATATCACGTGATATTAAAACGAGATTCTCTGGAGCATTTTTCATAATAGCCTTAATCTCAGCATTTTGGTCAGCCAGACACCGCAAAAGTTGAATAAAGTCACGTTGATCTTCTGAAGCTGCAAATTCATCATCATCGAATACAAGTCCTTGTTGTGTGAGAAACCGCACACAATGAATTGATATACTCAAAAGAGTCCGAGAAACGCCTTGCACGCGTGCTCCTCTAATTATATCTTTCTTTGATTTCTCTACATCATCATTTTCTTCAATAGAAAATGGAGATTTTCGTTTAAAATATCTCTCCATAACTTCCTACATGTCAAAAAGAGCAAATTCACTTCAACTAAAATGTCCATTATAAACAACAATTAACAATTTATATGATTAACAGTACTCGAATTAAACATGCCAGTAATAATTAGCTCGATTAAACATACTCACATCAAATTATACGTAAACACAGTAAGCCCAATAAACTCTGTTCAAAAGAACCCACATTATATATGCTACTAAATTAACTTCTATTTCCTTCCCTTAGTAGATGGTTTTATTGAGCAGAGTAACCCACAAGCAGGAAAAATGAATTCTTGAACCCTAAACGAGCAATTCCAAATACATTCACACAGTTGAACTATAATGTTAATTCCCATAAACCAGTTAAAGAAAAAAGAGAATCAACAGAAAAAAGATGCCCAGAAGGACCCTGATTGCTAGAAATCTTGACTACCGACCAACACGTGCGCGTTAGGCATTTAGTCAGTGTTCTAATTTAAGGTTAACTCATAAAATTGTGGATTGATGTTGTTAAAGGAGAAAAGGGAGCTTACAGATTAAAGAACTGAGAGCGTCCGACGAGTTGCTATTTTGTTTTCTGCTGTAGAGTTTAGGGTTTCAGCAGGAAGAGAGACTTGAGGATGAAAAGAAGGGGTTAATTATCTGAAGTTATTAAGGGATAACTAAATTTAAAAATGTATCACAATAATTACTGAACATCATCAAGTGTTACTATTTTATAAGAGAACATAAAAATGTATTACAATGCTCACTGAACTATGTATCGTATTACTTATCCATTACTCAAATGGAAAAATTCGTGAGGTTCAACAAACGACGTCAACTTGAGTGATATATAAGTAACACGGTACATAGTTCAGTTACTACTAACATAAATTTTTAAGTTCAATTCAAAAGTAATAACAATTTATATAGTTCAGTGACTATTGAGATATATTTTGAAGTTAAGTTATTAAGTAGTAACAATTTCTTTTTTCCTCAAATTAACATTTGTAAAAGAAGAACTAAAGAAAATGAAGGGGAAAAAGATGAAAAATTAAATCGACCTCAGTTACCTTAACACTAATTCGAATGTCTTTGTACTTTTATGTCATTTTTCTCTATCAATTTCTTTCAGTGTTCATTTCATCTTTCTTTCTATCTTTTTATGTGAAGTTCGAGATACGGTGAATTGATATCAATTGATACAAAAATCAATAGTACTTTTAGACAATTGTCGGTAAAGGGGATATGCTAGTCGGGGATTTAATGACTTTGCAAATCATTCATAGCCAATTTAGCATCGTATATCTTACATTTGGGCAGCAAAACTTTCAGTTGAAGACTAATATCATCCATTTATTTCACAATGGATATAGACAAAAGTTCTTTTTTTATTCTATTTTTAAGTCTCTGATTTTCTGTTTCTTCTTTTTTCTCTTCATTTTCTTTGATTTCTTCTTTCATAAAGGTCGATTTGCGGAATTTAATAATTGAGTTTAAAAATATATCTCCATGGACATTGAACTGTGTCAATGTTACTATTTAATAATTGAACATAAAAATGTATCACAATGATCGTCGAACATTACCAAGTGCTACTACTTAATAACTAAACTAAAAAATGTATCTCAATTATCACTGAACTATACACCGTGTTACTCATTCATCACTCAAGTCGATGCAGTTTGTTGAACTTAACGGATATTACCACTCGAGAGATAGATGGGGAACACGGTGTATAATTCAGTGATCATTGAGGTACATTTTTAATGTCAATTATGAAGTGATAAAACTTGATGAAGTTCAGTAATCATTAATATACATTTTTATGTTCAGTTATTAAATAGTAATACTTGACAAAGTTCAGTAACCATTCAAGTAATTAACCCTAAAAAAAAGACAAAGGAGACTTCAAAGGGAAAACCATTTGTTTCATTTCTCTGAAGATATTTGTGCCTTTGGATCCCAACTTATCGACATAGTTGCTTTTCATTCCCAGCTTTTTCTTTCCCTTTTTTTTCAACATTTTTTTTATTTTTAATTAAAATAAAAAAGTGCATGGAAAAAGGAAAAAAATTCCCTACATAGCATTTTCAGTTCCAATTCTTATTTATATTATCTTTATATTTTCAAATTTAATTATAATAAAATTTTAAAAATTATATTTAGAAACAAATATATAACTAAAAGGACGACAAATAAAAATATTTTAATTACTGTCCCAACTCAAGATTTCTCGTCAAATGGGACAGAGAGGGATTCCCCCAACCTCATTACTAGTCCAATGTATTTAGGGCTGTAAGTAAAAACCGTCAAACCGGAAAATCGAACCGAAACCGCAATTTCGAAACCAGCGATTTGGTGCCACATGGACCCGTCAATGAAATGGTTTTGAACCAAACCAAACCGGTCAAAAATGATTTGGTTTAGGTTTGAGAATTTTAATTACGATTTAAAACCAAACCGGACAGGCGAAATAAAAAAAAAATAGATTTTTTTTTGAAAATTTATCCAAAATTTCAATTTTGTAAATTCAATAATTTTGTAATTTTGTTGGTATTTTTGTCAATTTCTAATTTTATATTAGTTATTACTATTTACGACCTGCCCAAATACCAACCCAATCTAACCCGCTATCCTAATTTTGTTTTTAAAAAAAAAAAGGAACTCAAACTCTCACAAATACAACCCTAATCCCTAACCTTTCATTTCTCTCTCTCTCTTGCTCCTAAAATTTCCTCAAATCGTCGGTAGTCTACGGTCAGAATTTTCATTTGCCAACGATAGTTGCCGGTAGTCTACGGTCAGTCACAACCGATAGTCTTCAATTTCGTTGCAAAACTGCGTAATTTTTTTTGATCTGTGGGTTAGTTCTGTGATTTTAGTTACATAGTCACGTGTTCTTGATTCTTGAATATAGAAACCGTCTAAGTTATTACTAAACATAATTTGTCATCTCGACTCTTGAAAATCCTCAAATTCGTGATTTCTTATGACCTGTGGATTATTTCTATTTTCGAAGTTCTGTGATTTTAGTTACATAGTTGCACGTTCTTGATTCTTGAACATGGAAACCGTCTAAAAAAAAATTGGAGAAGAGTAGAGGTCTATGATTTAATCGAAAATTGTGACCCAATCGAATCAACCTTCAACACCTAGATAAATAATATCAACTTTTGAACATAAACAGACCATTGTACAAAACTCATAGACTAAAATCGTTAAGCCTAGCAATTTTATGACCGAACTAGTGGACTGATTTTGCACTGAATGATATCTCAAAACATCACAACAAAAGTGAGAAACTCCCTCCTTAAAAGGGATTGATTTGAATCTGGTTGGTAGGACACCGACTTTAAATTTGAATTGCAACAATGAAAATGGTAAAGAAACAAATATAACATAGTAAATACGAGTACACTACAAGAAGCATTGCAGGATGTATTTTCGATTCTAGATGGGTCAGGGACTAAGTTACAACAAGCAGAAAATGCCAAGGATTGACTTGCAGAAAATAGAAAACACGGGGACCAATTTGATGCTACCAAAGAGAATATGGGCTGATTTATGAAAGAAATTGAAATTTTAGGGGCTATAATGTATAATATTTAAAATTCAGTGACCAATTGGAATCAAACAAAACGTTTGAGTTCCCGTTTGCAACATACTACAGTTCAGGGACCAATTGGAATAATTTCAAAATCTTGGGGACCAAGATAAAAATGTCACATCCGAGGAAATCGAATTCTACTTTGACCGGCCATTTGATTACAACGTGGAAATTGAAATCGAATTTTAATGTACAATAACTTTAAGCTACATTTTCTTTGTTTTCATTGGAAAACAAATTCCTATGGGTTATGCGAGTTTTTATTTTCCATCAACATGAAATTGAAATTTCTTTCCACATTTGCCTATCAAACGGACCCTACTGAATCATGTTATAAAAGCTACGAAACTAAGCTCCTTGACAATTCTATATGCTGTGCAGGACTTTTTAAAAAATTGTTATTGAAGAATCGATTGAAAAATTAGAGGGTCAATATACACATAAATCAGAAGTTAGCTTGGTCCACCAAGCTAGAAGGAATTAGGTTAAGAATAAAGAGGTTTTGTTTCAGGTACATTTTAAGGTGATTGGAACACTCGAAGGCGACAACATGATATTGTTGGAGCAAATTGATCCTAGGATTCGTCCTATAAAAAACTATGCACAAAAAACCAATATAGCAATTAATTGAAAATAATGCTAGCAACATGAGTACAAATATTGAAAAATGTAGTGCTAATATTTCAAAGATACTTTTGGATTCATTTGTGAAGATTATGACGAGACTATGAACTTTTCGAATTTGAGAAGTCTCTTTCAAATAGCGAGATCGGAAATTCATGAGTCTAGGAGGCATTAAACTTGAAATATGATAACGGAAAGTATGAAAACACATAAAATGATTTCAAAACTCATCCAGTTTACTTGGCATTATTATTATTTTTTATGTTCATCATGATTAAAATTTTCCACTTTTAGTGATTAAAACCTTTATCGAAACATATAGCTGTGGTTGTCAAAAAGAATTTTTGTTGTAGCTAGTATGAAAACACATAAAATGATTTTTGTTGACCTTAAAAAATGGCTCTAACTCGTGGTCAACAGAATAACTCTTCATAGCTCCTCCATGCGAACGTTAGCATACCGTTAGTTACTCATGGCATTTTCCGATGGGGGTGGAAGCGGTAGCGAACACTCCGATGATCAAGTCAGCATTTCTATCAACCGAAAAGTGGTGTCCAACGGTGAAATGGTCACGGGGACATGGTTGAGAACGTGTATAAGTATTAAAAAATGACTTAGAATTAGAAGCTAGAATGCCCAGATTAAAATGTGAACCCCCTATTCTTACTAGTGTGAGGGTATTTATACTAGAGCAGGGAAAATGTGAACCGTTGGATGAAGGGACACGTGACTTCAGATCCCCGATGGGTCATCCTTTCATATGCGTCAATTTGTTAATCCATAGGTTGGCAGACGTTAAATGATTTCTGACATAGCATCCGAGTTGATCGTTTGTAGCTCGCCACATGTCCCATCAATCAGTCAGGGACTTGACTTTTGGAGATCTCCTAAAAGATCTTGGTAGGGGTGTGGCGAGGTGGATTGTGATCTGCACTGAATGAGAGTGCGGGCCTTTGCACCAGTCGTTAATGGCGAATGAGTTCGGCTCTCCCACCAGCGGGGCAATAGTGTTTTGGTTTGGAGTCATGAAATCAGTTGGTCTACATGAATTCAGCTCGTCTGACATGTGGTGACACCAAATCACTTCGCCAAAACATGGCAAATGAGGTGGATGGACAAGGTGGAGGGCCCTAACAATTTCAAAATGTTGTAGTTAGTACGAGAAGTAGGAAAACACATAAAAAATGATTTCAAAATTCATTTTTCTTCAAATTTATTTTCAACTACACATTTTTACAATAAAAAAAATTATACATAAATTCAATTTGTTTTTAATTTTTTAACCACACATTTTCCAAAAAGCATTATTATAAAATTTAGTTTTTCAACAAAATGAAGTTCAAACAAAGGCATAGTTTCTTAAACTTTTATATTGAAGTTTGTGCCTCTAAACCGCGTAAGTTTACTTTGCATTATTATTATTTTTTATGTTCATTATGATTAAAATTTTCCACTTTTAGTGATTAAAACCTTTATGGAAACATATAGCTGTGGTTGTCAAAAAGAAATTTTGTTGTAGTTAGTTCTGAACTTCTAGTTCTACAACAAGTCAATTTGTAAATATACCTCCTATTTGATGATGATGATTAAAATTAGATTATTAATAAATCTTGATAAAAAATGATAAAATGTATTATTAAAAAATTGTAAAATTTATATGTGAATAAAATTAATTGTTGACTATGTGAATATAGGTTGCTCCCGTTTGATGTAAGCGACCCACCACTTTTTTCCGATCTAAAAGAATTCGCTTATTACACAAATATAGAATCTCTACTGATCATATTCAATGCAATTAATTTAGGATAATCATGATTGAATAGAGAATAATTGACATAAGGTCTTGCCTCTTTACCGTCAAAATTCTCTCTTCATTTTTTTTAACGAATTTTAACAAATATGACGTGAACTTCTTTTTTTTTTTTGTTTGTTCACAACTCTTTGGTGAGCTTAATCCCACCTTAGCAGAGGTCCCAAACCATTCAAAAAAATGAGTATAGATAAGTTCCAGACATTTAAATCATAGCCGATATGTCCCAAACCGGCCAGACGTCCTTTTACCGCATAACTGCTACGATTTATCACCTCCTTTGCAAATTTTTGATAAAGAAAAACGAAAAGAATGAAGCAATTTATGATTGGCTGGTACTATTTAAACATTTTATGATTGCTAATTAAAATTGAAGTTTTAAAATTAAATTGTAGATTGGAATGGTAAGTTTTTCAGTTTTGGTTGATTCACACTGAATTAACATAGGGGACGGTCCAACTAAATATGTGCTCTGATTTGGACGTGGCATAATCTATCACTATCCAATTGAATTTATCAACAACGACATCGTTTTAAAACATAGGGCATTCCCACTGGTCTGAGGGAGGAATAATTATGAAGGAAGCATCGTAAAATTTCATGTACCATTCATGATTCAACAATTCACATTCATACGATCTTCACCCCTTGTATAAAAATGGTATCATTCAACTAATCGTTCTCGGAACATGTGCTCGCATTTATTGATATTTAATCTAGTTTTAATTAAAAATATACTTGAACGAAATTCTATACGTAGAATTGATGCTGTATTTGGTTGACTTTATTTTTCATGAAAAATATCATTTTTTAATCAAAATTTCTACTTTTGAAGTGTTTGTCCGACGTTTTTTCTATGAAAGATATTTTTCAAGAGTTAATCACGTGATCTTTTTAAAAAAAAAAAAAAAAAAGAAAATCAGGCATTTCATTCTCTGTCTCTCTCCATCTATCTTCTATCTTCATTTCTCTCGTCTACCACCGATAAAAGATGAACATGTCTTCATTTCTCTCGTCTACCACCGATAAAAGATGAACATGTCTAATATTTTTTAAATTAAAAATTAAATCAATCAAATACATTTAATTAATTAATAATTTTTATACAAATAAATTTTAGATAATTCAATTGCCTAAAACTTATTTTCTTTCCATTCAAGATCTATGATGGCAATGAAACACACCCTAAGCCCCCGGTTGAATCATATTATTTGATATTATAATTTTTGGAATAATGTTTTTTAGGAGAATGTGTGGTTGAAAAAAAAAGAATTATTTATTTATTTATGTGTAATATTATTTTATTGAATATTTTGTTATTAAAAAGAAGGGATATAAAAATGTATTATAAATTTAATGAGGATCAAATTGGGCTAAATGATTTAGTAGGTATTCATAAAATGGAATATGAGAACAAAAGGCACTTAGCCTTCGTTTGATAGAATTTCTTTTTTCATTTTCCAACTTTTGTAGTGTTTGATAGGCAAAATTTTCCCACTTTCCAAAATTTTCACATTTTTGAGGAAAATAAATTCATAATGTTTTGGTAGGTAAATATTTTCCATTTTTTTGTCTTTTTTTTTTTTGGCAATTGAAAAAATTTTTAGGCACAATGGTAAAAAAAAATTCACTTTTATTGACAATTTTCGTGCAAAATAAAGTCAAACGAATGGTATTCGGTATGATTATTTTTTTTCTAAATTTTTTTTGACAATTGGAATAAATTCTAGACCAAATGATAGAAAACATTATCACTTAATGGACAATTTTCATAAAAAATGAAGCCAAACGAACACCAAACTTTCAACATTTTCATGAAAAATTATACAAATCAAATACAATTAATTACAATTCACAGTAAAACAATTTCTAGGCAAATCAATTCCCTATAAAATATTTTCTTTCCACCAATTTTTTACATTTGCAATCAAACGGATCCTTAAATATAATTTGAACTGACCTAGCCAGTTAAATTCGATTCTAATGTCTTTCAAAGAGTTTCGAGAAAAATGTCAACAATACGTAAAAATATATTGATATCTTTGTCCCTGGTTGTCTACTATTATTCCAAAAAATTGTTTACTAAAATAATATTTTCCACCACACATTCACCAAATAAAATATTTTACACATAAACCAATAAAGTTATTTCACTTTTCAACCACACATTCTCCAAAAAATACTATTCATTACTCTATTTGTCTCCCAATAATGGGAGACAAACACACGCTTAATATGGCAATACCTTGAATTTTATACAAAATCTTTTGTCTTGCCTTTTCTTTTTGGATCTTGATTTCTACTTTTTTTCCCCTTTATAATTTACATGTAAGAAAATGAAGATCGCCAACCCGGTAAATCTTTTCTATTTAATTTCATTCTATATTGTGTAAAGTGATAGTCACTATCACATCGATTGATGTTAAGAGCTTGTTTGGAAATGATTTTAGTTCAATTAAAATTGGAAATACATCCGTTATTGGGTCCCACTCGTCTAATAAAAGTAAACAATAACTACTAATTTTTCAATTTTAATCCGATTTTAATCTCTCTCAAACAAGCTCTAAGCATCCGTGGGATCGAATATCATTATTCTTCATTTGAAGTCTCCATTCCTTTTAAGCATAAAGGTTTAAATTATTGGGCCAAAAATTTTAAAAGCAAATTGAACATATAATTACCAACTCAAGTACAATTAATGCTCTCGTTTTGAAGTCTCCATTCTGTTATTCATTGTGATTTAATCTATGGCTATATCATAATTTATTAGAACAATCAATTAAGTATTGTTGTTGCATAAGTTTTAAAATATTTTAAAATTTGAAAAGAGAATAAGTTCATTAGACCAATAAATGATCAAACTAAAAAATATATATTTGTAGAAATTAATAATATAACGTTAATGTCTCTTTTTTCATAATTTTACATTTCTTTTTTCGAAACTGAATCCAAAGCTGCATGGAGAATGGTGTCCAACGTGTAATAATTATCTTTGCTTTTACAGCTAAATTACTATTTGTCATTGGAGTTTGGAATTCATTATTTTAATTAATCTGCATTAATAATCGACAAATCGTATAAAATAAAAAAAATTGGTTAAATCATCGATGATCACCCAATTTCATATAACGTTCACCATAACCTCCTAACTTCTTTTCATAATTTTCATTAATTTTAAAAAAGGTAAAACGGTAACTTTACATTATATATATAAAATAAATTAAAATAAAAACTTATGTTAAAAGACAAAATAAAATAAAAACTTATTTTACTTAAAAAAATAAAATAAAAATAAAACTTATTTTTAAAAAAATGTTACTTAAAAATATAAAATAAAATAAAAATTTATTTAAAAGAAATTTACTTAGAAAAATAATATAAAATGAAATAAAAAATTATATAAAAAAATGTTTTCAAAATAAAATAAAACTTATTTTTTAAAAAAAGTTACTTAGAAAAATAAAATAAAATAAAAACTTAATTAAAGAAAAAACATTTTTAAAATAAAAAAAACTTTAAAAAAAAAAATGCATATAACGTTGTATGAAATTAGGCAATCATGGTAAAATAAAATCAAATTGACTGGCCATAACGACACGAAGTATAAAGTTGTGTGACCATTGGTGAATTTAACCTAATAAAAAATAGTTTGTCCTTGACCAAATTTTAGTGCATCTTGGTTTCCAAAATTCTTAGTCTGCCACACTAATATTTCAAGAAATGCTATATTCAAGTATGAAGTAAAAGACGTAAATATTTTCTTGAGCTATCCTCGACAAATCACACGGTTAGTTACGAAGGAAGCTTCTACCTCACACTGATCGTGAATTGAGTCAAAAATGAACCATATGAAGTCTAATATCTCGTTGTTCATCAACAACTCAATGATAAAACGATTGGTTGTTAACTTATCGATAGTAAGTTCGAATCCTATTTGAAGTCGAATATGTACAATGACAAAACCCATAAAAATTATCCAACAGTCTCTAAAAGGAATTCTAGAGATGAATATAAATACGTCTGAGTCGACTGTTTTACATGGATGGTGAGCTTTTACCGTCAAACTAGCTATGGTTAAACTATTTTACCATACGACTAGTGACATATAAAAATGGATCTACACTTTGACGTATTAAACAGTAAACTTGAATAATCCGAAAACATTTTGACAACACTGTCAATGAAAAGAACAGAAAATGTTGCCCACTACCGAAAAATCTGTCCCACAAATGCGAAAAGAGAAACTATGGTAAAGATAAATCATATCTCGACAGGTCCCAGGATCCATGTTGGTACTCGATTTTTATAAATGCAAGCAGTGAGTACGTCTTAGCATGCTTACAATATCTAAAATCCTGGTTGGGTAAAATTCATTAAAAAAAGATTATTCAAACCTGTGATGAAAATTGAATTCAAAAGTGATGAGTTTGATAGCATTTAAAGCGTTGTCGCTTCTGAATTTGTTCTTCACCGCCCGTGTTCAATTGTGAACTCAGTTAATGTGTCATTTACTTTCTGTCAAAAATTTTCTTAATCACGTCTCCGCTGTCATCTTCTTCTTGGACTCAATATTCATATTTTCTTGTAATCCCATTCAATATTTATGGCATTTAAGGAGAAAAGCTTCAAAGTGTTGAATTCTTAATGTACAGACTGTTTGTACATTTAGGAGTTTGGTGGAGTAAAAGAGGCAAAAATATATTGAAAAGGGAGAAGTCAGTGAATGGGGGAGAAGAAGAAAGATATGCCAACAGTTTGGTTTTCATTGAAGAAATCCTTGCATTGTAAATCAGAGCCATCAGATGTGTGTGATCCAAAGACCAGGAAGCAGTTGAGTGCAATATTGACTAGAAAATCAGGCAGGTCTGGTTGTTCAAGGTCTATAGCAAATCTGAAAGATGTTATTCATGGGAGCAAGAGGCATTTGGAAAAGCCCCCAAGTTGTAGTCCAAGATCCATAGGGAGTAGTGAATTTCTCAACCCAATAACTCATGAAGTGATTTTGAGTAACTCAACATGTGAACTCAAAATCACTGGTTTTGGTGGGTGGCAAGAAGGTGGGCTTCACGGTGGTGGTGGTGTTGATAATGGTGGTGCTGGCTCTCCATTTGTGGGAACTTTAAGACCTGGTACTCCTGGCCCTGGAGGGAACCCTACAATGCATTACTTCAATCCATCCTACAGAAATGCTGCAACTACTCCTAGAAAGACTTCTCCTTTTGAGGGCATTGGGAATGGAAATTCTGCAAATTTTGAGGGGACTAATGGTTTGCCCTTAAAACCAAGGGCATCCCTTGATAAAGATACTAATGGGTCTTCTTCTATTGCATGCCACAAATGTGGAGAACAGTTTGGAAAGTGGGAAGCTCTTGAATCACATCATCTTTCAAAGCATGCTGGTAAAGGACCTTCTCCTTTCTTACTGGTTTTATACTTTATAGCAACTTTAAATCAATTTATGGACCCTTGTTGTATATTAGATTTTCTTCTTGAAAATTTATACTAGAAATCTGTTGTAAAATCATCTTTCTGGGGTTGGGAATGTCTCAATTAGTATTACTACTTTTTCATTTTTGAGGCCTGGAAGAACACAAATTTGGTCAGTCTAGAAACATGAAATCTTTGTATTTCTACTGCTTTTCATATGATAAATTAGCAGGGAAATACATGAGGTACTTAAGGTGACTTTTTGCTAAATAACTGATCTTGTCTTCTCTGTATTTCCTGTTAGTAGTTTGAATCCTACTCCCAGATTCTCCTACCTTGTGTTTAGAGAAAAAAATATGCACGTTTATACCTTAAAAAGTTTCTCTATTGCATCTCTGTAATGGTACATAACGGTTAATTATATGGCAAAATACTGTGTGCCTTTATTTCCTTTGAGCAAGTTTGGTAGGGGTGATTTCATTGTGCGCATGTTTGGTATAGAAGAACAACTGTGTGCATGTTTGGTAGGGAGGATTCGATAGTATTAAAGAAGAAAAAGAAGTTAAAGTCTTGGTCATTCTATTGTCTAGTTGTGTTCAATATTGTGCATTAAACATGAATATTACTCCTGAAATCGTACACGATCAAATCGAAATGAGCAAAGTGAAGGCCAATGAACAATGTTTGGCAGGGAAAATTTCATTTTGTACATGTTTGCTAGGGAAAATTTGATTGCACTCGATAGTATTAAGGAAGGAAAAGATGATCAAGTCTTGGTCATTCTACTGTCTAATCGTGTTTAATAATAAACATGCATTCAATGTAACTCCTAAAATCGTACACGATCAAATTCAAAGGGCCGTACTGAAGGAAAAAGAAGGAAAATTAAGCCAGTAGTCTGATCTTTATTGAACTATATATCTGACTTTTGATTTAGCTAATCTTGTTTATATTTGTTTGATATTGGATATGCTTCTCAGTTGCTTACTGTTCTTTTACACAGTGACTGAACTTGTGGAGGGTGACTCATCCAGGAAAATTGTTGAAATCATCTGCCGATCAAGCTGGCTGAAGTCTGACAACCACTGTGTTAGAATTGAAAGGGTATTGAAAGTGCACAATATGCAGAAAACACTGGCTCGATTTGAGGAATACAGGGAGACGGTGAAAGTAAAGGCCAGTAAGCTTCCTAAGAAGCACCCTCGATGCCTAGCCGATGGAAACGAACTTTTAAGGTTCTACGGTACTACTCTGTCATGCTCTCTTGGCATGAATGGATCCTCCAGTCTTTGCATTGCCGACAGATGCTGTGTTTGTCGAATTATAAGACAGGGCTTTTCGACGAAAAAGGAACTGAAAGGTGGAATAGGAGTTTTCACAACTTCTACAAGTGGAAGAGCTTTTGAATCTATAGAATTCCATAAAGATGATATACCCGTCAGAAAAGCTTTAATAGTATGCAGAGTTATTGCAGGGAGGGTGCATCGACCTCTGGAGAATATTCAAGAAATTGCTGGCCAGACGGGGTTTGATTCATTAGCTGCTAAAGTTGGTCTTTATTCAAATATTGAGGAGCTTTATTTGCTTAACCCTAGAGCTCTTCTTCCTTGTTTTGTGGTGATATGCAAACCCTGAAGGCCAAATATGGAAAATGTTTAAATTGTTGTCTTGATGGATTTTGCGTAAGGTACACAGCTTTCTTAATCTTCTATGGAAAGACTTCATTGTCAGACTATAGTTGGTGAACACAATTCTTATATGAGCAACTGTAGAATCTTTGCACCTTTGACGACAGAGAAATTTATAACTTATGGCTCGTGTGCTTTTGAAAGTACTGTGTTATGAATCTTATTGTATATGCATTCAGCTTTGGTATCAGTTTATCTGTGATGAAAAATTCTCCTACGTACTTCTTTAGCTCAGGCAGGGGGTGCTATATTTAGGTTGGTCAGGACTTAATCAACAACCTTATCAAGTTGAACTGTGAAGAGCAGGAGCCAAAAAATACAGCAATACTATTGAATTCAGTAATTGAATTGTCTCTTGAGCTTAGTTCCTCGTGAATTATGTATTGGGGAATCATTAGAGCCTAAAAGCATAGAACTATTCTAAGCACACTCGTCATTTTTGTTTTGTTTTGTTTTTTGTTTTTTTGGTTTTTTCTCAATATGCACAATTACAGACTAGTGAATAATTCCCAGTTGGCTCAACGAGTGTAGAAAGGCATGTGGTCCTAGTTGAATGGCTTTATTTCACATGAGTGTAAGGTACAAACTAGAGAACAGGAATGAAGAAAGAAACAAGTCATAGTCATTTGTCTTATGTTCTTTGTCCGGGCATTAATTTCTTTGTCTCACTATCACCAGTTGCATTTTTTTTTTCGGAAAATTGTTTTGACACTCTTCTGTTGCCAGTTTTATTTCATAAAGCAAGTAGAATCTCGTCTTAGGATCATGAATTCCTATAGATAAGGTTAGGGATGTCTGTTTGTATTTGACATTCGTCCTAGTATTTATGCCTCTTAGGCCACGTGACTTGGTTTAAGACATGGGAACCACATCTCACAAGATAGTTTAGTGATGTACATGAGTCATGCCTTTCCTTTTGCTCATTCTGGATCTGTGCCTGTTTAATGAGCGTTGTTTCAAGCCCTACATGTAAAACCTTGTATGGCCCAGCTTGATTGTAAATTGGCCCTGCAAGGTCCCAAAGACCTGAAATTTTTGGTCATTACACTCGTCTCATGTGGACTGCTGGCCACTGATGCACAATCCTGGAGGTTTATTTGGCAGTACCTGTACAATACCTCTTGGAAACATCTTGGAAGGAAAATGATTCAAACTTAAAAAGTAAATGTTGATATATTAGTACGCTGGTTTACCTCAAGTTTACCTCCATATATATAGTGAGCTCTAGTATACTTAATGGTTATCATGCATTTGAAACTGGAGTAGCGGGGACTTTATCGACTTCAAAAAATGAAGTCCCCCATCACACGTATATCCATTATTGATGATCTGTCAAATCTCAAACGTCCAGTTGACTTGGTCAGGTTATCCCTCTTCAGTATCCTATCCATTACTAGTGAAATGTCTCTCTCTTGGATTTTAAAGAAGTGGCAACTTTTATATGGGATATTCATATCATCGGCAGCAGAAAGATTATGGCTTTTAATACTCTGTGAAACATGCCAATGATACCTACCTACTTTTGGATTCAGAAATTTAAAAAGAGCAATGAAGAATTTACCCCAGGGAACTGGTCCAGTGTGACGAAACCTAGTTCAGGGCATTTAATGCTGATTTAAACTCTTCATATGGTGAACAACCTGAGTTTTCAAAGTTTGTGGGGATTCTTTTAAGGTCTTTTTCCTTGTAATATCTTGCCAAGAATGTAAAGGGCTATGCTCACAAGAGAAGCGAAAAAAATTTCGTCGCTAGTGACATTTTGTACGATCTGTATATGATACCTGGCACTTGTGACAAGGGCGGAGCTACAAGTAGATTTTTTTCTCAATAATATAATGTAAGGGTGATTATATTCACATCACATTTATTTATAAATACATTCATTGTTTGTGCGAAACACGCCAGTGTACGATATTGTTGACAATTAATAAATTTAGTGAGTTGAGAGTATAGTCCCATAGATAATAAAATTCAATTCAAGGTTCTTATTTCGTATGAAAGTCGAATTAACTAAACAAAAGAGAGTTTGATTTTGTGATTATTCTAAATTAATCGAAAAATGTTGTAAAAGTTTGGTTTTTATCAAATCATGGATGATTGTATTGAATTTTGAATGCATCTATTGCTATCTATTTCAATTCTTGATTTATAATCTAGTTCTATTTATGCGTTCTTGATAATCGATAAAACTATGATATATGATTTTGGGATAATTGCAGCAAAAACCCCAAATCTTTAAAACACTAGCAGACTTTTTCAAAACCTTTCATTTGTTGTAACCGTCACCCCTTACCTTTCCAACCGTTGCATGTGAGGCTTTTTTGGGATAGCAGCATTTCGAATCGCAAGAAATAGCTAACCAAAAAGTCTTTTGTATTCTTTTCTTTGATGCAAAGATTTAATGAGAAATGGTATATAAATGTATGGCGGGATATGAAATATATGGAAGATGATGATATGAATTAGGCATAAAATAGGGGTCTTATTTTATAGTAAGTCAAAAGAAGTTGTGTTTTTTCAAACACAACTTATTGGTTATGTCTTGTTTGAAGGTGCAAAGATTTAGAGTTCCATCTCATAAGACCAACCTTATTAAGATGAGTAATTCAATTTTTTATGAGTTGATATATGTTTTCATCTTTATTCGATGTGAGTATCTATCACTCAACATGCCTCCATAAAATGATGGCTCGTTTGAGCAAGTCAATCTTAAAATCTGCATGCTCATTTTTTTTTAGTCTTAATTTGATCGAATTGCTCTTTGAAACTTAATTGACTCTAATACCATGTTAAAATTTAGGGTTCCATGTTATAAGGCTAACCTTATTAAGAGGAGTAACACAATCCTTTATAAGTTGGTTTATGTTTTCATCTTTATTCGATGTGGGATTCTATCCCTCAACAGAAAGGGCACATCTTTTTCCAAAAGAAGCCCCTCGAGCATGCCTAGGAGACACTCGAGTGCCTAACAAGTGCTCGTCCTTCACTCGAATTCCGCTAGAGCGATGACATAGCTTTTTGTATAAACATTTATGTGATGACACGTCACAGTCTTAAGATTTTCGACCAAATAATTAATTATCTAATCTTAATATAATTAATTAATAAATGAATAAAATAAATTATTTATCTTACTATATATATATATATATATATATATATATATATATATATATATATATATATATATATATATATATATATATATAGGTTAAAGCCCATCTACTTATGACCCGAGCCCATGACTCATGAACTGAACCTATAACCCGTGCGTGCCATGTCGAGCTGATCGACAATGGCGTATGCATGCACATTACTACTAAAAATCAGCTTTTCACCTTCGAAAAATTACCAACGGATCAGATCCGTTGGTAATTAGAAACGGATTATCCGTTGGTAAAAGTAATCCACTTTTAACTACGATATTCAACAACGGAATATCAGTTGGTAACGGTGATATCCCTTACCAACGAATATTCAGTACCTCATGTAGTCGTTTAACATCTTTATTCAGCAACTTGTGGTTAAAGATAACATTTATTAGATTTACGTTTAAATATGTCGTATTTCTTATATGGTTATATAACTTATCTCGTTTAACATCTTTATTCAGCAACTTGTGGTTAAAGATAACATTTATTAGATTTACGTTTAAATATGTTGTATTTCTTATATGGTTATATAACTTATCGAAAATTTTCTAATCACGCTTTTTATATTTTTTATGCAGTTTTGGTGAAACTTTCGTACCACGTAACATCACCACAACCATGAAAGCATATTTTGATGGTCCATATCCCACATTTTGCTCGATGCCACAACCCATAAGAGATGGTTTATGGGATCGATTTATGGTAATTATATTTATTATATTTGTAAATTTATTATATTTATTAGATCTATAAATTGATTTTTTATTTATATATAAGGATAAATATGTATGGCCGACTGCGAATACTATCAATGTGTATGACACATGGAAGGTCACAGTGAATGATAGATATAAAGATATGATGAATGATGCTCGTGAGAAAGCAAAGTGTACAAGTCAGTCTGATAATCCCGTTGATTGGAGAGGACATGCCCGTGTTGGATAAGGGCAGAGCATTGAGATAGTCTTGTAAATTATTGGAATACCGAGAAATGGAAAAAATGTGAAGATTGCCAAGGAAAGTTGTCTTGCACAAGGACACGATGGTGAAATGAAGAAGCATACTGCTTGTTCAGTCTCCTTTGTGATTACTAAGAAGAGATTGATATTTTTTTTTTCATATTATTTCTATTTTGTATTTTAAAGTTCATGTATATTTTTATTTGATTGTGATTAATGAGTTGCGTATTTCAGGAGAAGGATATGGATTGTCCAATGTCTCAATTAGAGTTTTTCAGTCATGTTCACAGGACGAACCACATACTTGGTGATTTTGTTGACAAAAAAATAAGTACAATCAGAGTTTATGTACTTCATAATTTGTTCATATAGTTTGTAAGAATTATTTTTTTATTTTTCACAGGATACTTACAAGGCTTCAATTGAGTCCAAGTATAGTACTGTTAGGGATGGTGCATCTAAGGGTCGTGTTTATGGGTTTTGTCCTAGACAACCTGTTCACCTAATTCACCTAGAAGTTCAATACTTGCACGTGATGAAGAGGTTAATAATTTGAAGTCAGAGCTAGCTATTGCACGAAATATAATAGATGAGAACAACGAAAATATTGATGATCTTATTGTACGTCTTGAACGAGTTGAAAGAAATCACAAGGTGGAGATGTGAGAAATAGTGCGAAGAATGCTTAGAGAACTAAATATTCTTAATTTTCAATTTTCTTCTAGCTCAGGATCGTGAAACGATGATGTGTAAGACAAGATATTTGGAATTTGGAATTTTGGTGTAATAATTTATAATTTATTAAAGATTTAATGTGTTTTGACGATTTTGATTATTTAGTGCATTTTGAAATTAATGATTATTAATTAGTGGGTTGTATTGATTTTTAGTACAAATAATAAATTAATATTTTTGCCGACAAATATTTTGTGGGTAATACCTGTTTTACCAATTATGACTATGTTTTTACTATCGGAATTTTCGTTGGTAATGAAGACTTTTTACCAACGGATGTTCGGTTGGCAATTACAAAATTTTTAGCAACGGAAATGCCATTGGCAATAAAAGACTTTTGCCAACAGCATTTCTGTTGGAAATGACAAGGTTTTTACCAACGATAATTCCGTTGGTAAATGGAAAGATGTTTACCCACGAAAATTTAGTTAGTAAAAGTAATACAATGTCAGGCACCCTCAAATTAGCAACGAATTTTCAATTGGTCTTTTTTCGTTGGTGAATATTATTAGCGACGGATACTGTGGCTTTAGGCAATATTTCGTGCCTAAAACCTTGTTTTTTGGTAGTGCATGTAGGCTGGATTTAGGTCATTCCACTTTAAAGATTAGTGATACCTCTTGAGGTCCAAATCCAACTCAAGACATGGAGTAATGAACAAGTCAAAAGTTTATTATTTTTCTTATACGGAACAAAGTTCATTATATATTTCAAGTAATACATTTCAACAATTTTATTTTAGGCATTAATTTCTCATTCATTCGAAAATAATTTTTAACATTTAAATATACAAAACTCATTTAGTCACAGAGTAGAAACTATTAGACTTTTATCCCGCTCAAAATGACTAGTGGCATACATGTAAATATTTGGTTAAAGATACCTGAATAATTTATGTAAATAATGATTTTTATCAATGGCAGTGGTCCCACCACATGAATTGAATCGAAAGTGGGCAAATTGGAGACCTCAATATTCATGCCTAATGGTTTGCACACAAATCGGCCTCCGTCGCTGGTTTTCCTCAAAATTGAACCTATTTCTGCATTACCTATGCTCCTGGTTGCGTTAAGATTGTTCGGTAGAGGGTTGGATTGGGCAACAGTTCCGGTGCATTAGAGTGGGTGCTAAAATGAAACCACCAAATCTATTGCTGTTTGTTGAAATTGATGGCTGGGGTTGTAGGGGAGGTGATTCTGTCGCCGATGATTACGGGCCCTATGGATGGCAGTATGTAATGTTTGTGAGTTGTAGTTATAGGATGTGGGGTGGGTTGTGGTGATTGGTGTGGAGGGTGGGTAGTGATGGTGGGTATTGAATTAAATATACCTAATTTTTTTTGATAAAAAATTATTGTTATCTGATTTTGGACTTAACATTTAGGGAATTGTATAATTTTCCTTTTCAAAATGAAACATGAGAAAAGAGACATTTTATCCGATTTTACCTTATCATGTAAACTTAGCCAATTCCATCTTTATTCGGATCTACAAAAGTGTTTTTGTTTTTTTTTGTTTTTTTTTGTTTTTGGGTTTTCTTGTACGTTTTCATTACATTAGACGAAGATTTGATTCCCAAATCTACTCATTTCTTCATGTCCATGTAAACAGTAACCACATTTTAAATGGTTTCATGCGGTTGATCTTCTTTTTCTTTGTAGGATTTGGTTCCTCATATGAAGCTGAGATAACTTCATCTAATTTTAGTTTTTTTTTTCTTCGGCTTCAGATTTTGAGAATTAATATTCTATTTTTTTTATAGATCGTAACAAAAAATTTCATATGATTTTCTACCACTGAGAATATTCGATTTAATAGTGGTGAGTATATAGCTTTTTGGCCGATGTTCACTAAATTCACTTTTGTGGTAATACTTTCTTCATATTTCCCTGCACATATGATATTTTTCGGTTCTTTAACTTCGTTATTTTTTTATATATTATTTCCATTAAGGTTCGAGATAGTTGGGTTCTTGTTTGCTGGTAATTTAAGAAATAATGTGAGTTTTCTTTTCTATTTTTTTTTTCCCTTTTTTCAATTTCATATGCAATGTGCAATGTTTTAGCTCTTCTGTTTTTACTTTGTTACTCCATATTTTTGATTTATTTTAAACCGCGCAATTTGTTGTTATATAGTGTCGTATATATTAAAGTTCCTGTTTATTTTTAGGGTTAATAGAAGATTTGTATTCTCAATCAGATTTTTTTTTTAATACTATACTATCTGTTAAGTTTCTGAAGCTTGCCCAATGTGTCAGGGTTTGGGCCATTTAGGTTGTTCATATAGAAATCCAAGCTGACCAAGTTTGTCTAGTTTCCAAGCTCATGTGAATTTTTTCTACTAATATTGTTATTATACAGCTCCCCGCCAACAGAAGAGGAGAGTTCGGAAAATAGAAAATATGTTTTCTGAAGAATCCTCCCGCTGTTTCGGGAGATCAAAAGCATTAATTTGAATAGATAAAAAATCAAATGAAAGAACTAAATCCACAAAATTCACACGTGTTAACAAATTTTCTGTAGATCGGAGCACAAATCTTGGTAAGGGTCAGTTATCACTAAGAAGTTTTGATTTAATGGTAGTCAAAAGTTGGGGTTTTGGTTACTGTTCATTCAGTCGACTGTGCGATCTTTTTTTTTTTCCTGCATAGATGTGCTTTGTTTGATCTATTTTAGTTTTTATTACTTATTTTTACATTTTTTCCTTTTTACTTATCATTGCAGGATACTAGAGGCCAAGATCTTGATAATGGTCTCGATTTAATGGTGACCAGAGGTTGCCATTTTCGTTGCTGTTCATTGAACTCGTTGTAAGGCTATATTTCTTTTGTCCACTTTCATGTGCATGTGGTCATTTTGATTATTATTTTTTACTTATTTTTTTTTTCTTTTTCTTATGAGTGCAGCATATTAAGTGTTTCTTGGTAGTATTCTATGAAAATCTTGGAACTTTATGTATCTTTGTTATGGAGAGATGAAGATCAATTTTTGGGATACTGCATCTATGTGATTGGTTGTCCCAAAAGCTCTTACATTTATCAGTATTTGAAAGAGTAGAAAACAATATTCATCTTAACTTGTGATGTTCTAAGTTTTGAATGTTTAAATTTGTGGGTGTTCTCAATTGCTATGAACAATTTATTTTACATCAATCCTCTTGTGTACTTTATGGATAGGTCGACCTTCCAACTTTAGTGAAATATTTCTACTGTTTTTCTAAGTATGAACTAGCTACTAGATAGAAACTAAAATCATAGAATCTGTTGCATCAAAAGAAGGTGTTGCAAGACTATATATTTTCCATTTTTACCAAGTTTTAATCAATGTTTTTCCGTTCCCATTTTTAGAAGGGATTGAAATAGTAAATAATAGTAGGGGTCTTGATGTTTGAAGATTTGATATATTAAAATTTCAACTCCAAATTTTTTTTTAATTTCTTAAACTCTTTGTTTTGAAGCAAAACATCACTTGGAAAAGGGAAATTTTCATCGCCATCTCTGACAAAGCACATTGAGTCACTTGAAGCAAAGAAGTTAATTTCTATAGCAAGTATGAGTTGGGAGAGGTAGTGGGTAGAGGCTATTTCGAGTTTACTTATAGTGGATGGGTAAAATCATTTATAAAAATCTTTGAATAACTATTAAATCCGGAGAAGGTAGAATATATCTATTGAAAGTCTTTATTTCTTTTAAAGATTGTTGTTTTAATTTATTATTTTCAATTCTTGTGAATCTCTGTGAAGACACCGTTAGCTTTGCATTTTGCTTCAATAAGGTTTGACTGAAATTACAGAAATTGAGTTTGTTCATTGCAACATAAAGTTCGACCTCCAAAATTTAAACATAAACAAAAAGTTGCAGGATTGCACATTTCATCCACAAATTGCTTTTATTGCACCTAGACATCATTTTAAACACATTATTTATTAAGGAGCTAAATATGTTTTTTCTTTAAATAGTTGTGAGGAGTCTGTGGATGAAAATTTTCATTTGCAGAATTGTGGGCAATCTGTAAGATCATCCAGTCGAAATAGGTTCTTTTTCTTAAATCCGGAGATTAACTACATTCCAACCACTGGTTACTATCTATAGTTTATTGATTCTATTGATTCATTTGTGATTTTTTTTCATTTAGTTTTGTGTTATAATTTGAGCTGTATTAGTTATAAATTATATTCTTGTCATTTTCAGTTTTCATTTTCATTTCTAATATTTGTTATTCTTCAGAAGGTAAAATATCAGAATTTTGTAGCGAGCACGAAAGATTAATAATTTAACAGAAAATACATACGATGAACAACACAAAGAAAAAAAGTCAAACCTGCAAAAGAATATGGTGAGAATCGTACTATAATATTTCATTTTATTACTCTTTGTTTTGTTATATTTGTTATGGTAAAATTGGTTGAAAAATTGTAATATTAATATATATTTGAATATTAAATATTTGAGATTCCTTTTTTCCTTATTCGGGTGTTCAAATATGCAGCACTATGATGATAATATTTCATCATAACCTTATGATCATTGTGGTAATCTTTTCTCATAACCTTATGATCATTGTGGATATGTGAATTTTTTTAGAGAAACTAAGAGATTTTGCTGTTTAAATGGACAAATTCTTTTAAAAACAAATGATGTGCCCGTAGAATTATATACATTATTTACTTCAAATTCTAAAGAATCTTTAAATTTTAGAAAAATTGTGCGAAGCTATAATTGCAATTTCTCTATGACATCATTTAGTGTGAATTTTGATAAAAATTTAGAATTCAAGGCCAGATATACCATTTTATAAATGAAATTATTCCAAGAAACAATCGTCCTTCTCATTTGCAACTTTACTTTTTCGATACCGATAATGAAGTACAAAATAGATTAAATCTTAGTGAATGGTTAGTTGAACATCTTGTTATTAAATTGATGAAGATTTTAGAGAATAATCCTTACACAGTTTTTTTTCGAAGTTTGGGAACTATTCCTCATTTAGAAAATCATTCTATTCGACTTCGATGTAATCCGACTGCTGATCAAAGAACATCTAATACACTCAATGTTTCACAAGTTGTTGCTATTTGAGTTGATCATGATGACTATGATGATGTTCATATGAGTGATATTGTAGTTCACTATAAAGATGTAAATTACAATAGAATACAATATTGTTATGGATTTTATGACCCACTTCAATACGGCCACTTCAATACTTACTTTTATTTCGTTACGGTGAAATAGGTAGGCACCAAGGTATTTAGCGAATTAATACGGACAAAACGAAACCAAACATTTGCAGAAATGAAGACATTGTTGATACAATTAATTTTTCCTCGCCTGAGGAATTAATTGAGAAAGAAACATTAGGTTAGTTCATCGTGCCTACTATTCCCGATTTAAATTATTTATTCTAAATATTTATGTGATTTGTTATGTTTTCTCTTATTATTATATGAAGTATTAACCTTTTTTTAAAAAAAATTTAGTGATGGAAAATAAAAGAATCATAATGCAAGTGTCATGTAGAGAATATTATTGTTATAAAAAAGTGAAGATTAGAAATCATTTTTTGTATAACAGGTGGGTTGTTTCATACAGTGCATACTTATTAATGAAGTATAATTCCCATATTAATGTTGAGATATGTTCATCAATTCAAGATATTAAATATTTATATAAATACATTTATAAAGGTCACGACAAAATTGATTTTACTGTCAATGAAAATGATCCCGATTTTGTTTATGATGAAATTAAAATGTACCAATAAACTAGATGGGTATCTCCTATCTCCACTTGAAGTTGTATGGAGAATTTTTGGATTTGCTTTATATGATGTGTGTCCATCTGTTATTGCTCTGTAGTTGCATTTAGAAAACTATTAATCTATTATATATAAAGAATTTGACGATTTAGAAGAAATTGTGAAAAAAGATTATTATAAAAAATCAATGTTGACAGAATACTTTCGTATCAACATTAGTAATTTTAAGGCGAAAACTTTGTTATACATCGAATTTCCAAAACATTTGTGTGGAATTCACAATGTAGAACATGGTCTGAAAGAAAAAATAAAACCTTCTCAACATGACGAATTGTTTTTGTAAATATTATAGAAGGGGAAAGATATTATTTAAGAAAATAGTTAAACCATGTTAAGGGAGCTATTTCTTATGCTGATTTGAAAAATGTTAGTGGAATTCATTCTTCGATGTTTCATGAAGTTGCATTATTACATGGTTTGCTTAATGGTGATACTGACCATGAAATGTGTTTGTAAGAAGCTTCTTAATATCAAATGCCATTAACATTGCGCGAACTATTCACTACAATCTTAACATTGTGTGATCCACATGATCCCAAAAAATTATGGAATTATTTTAAACAATATATAATAGATGATTATGTACAAAAAAAGGCATGAATACAAAATCAGCTGAATTAAAGGACTTAAATGATTTAAATGAAATATTACAACTTTCGGGTAAAACTGTGAATGATTATTGAATTGTCCAACATCATATTTTGTTAGAAGAAAACAATCATCTTGCAAAAATTATTGATGATGAATTACATATAGTAGTTTCAGATGAAGATTTGTTAAGTGAAGAGCAAAGAAAATCATATAATATGATTCTAAATGATTTATTCAAAAAAAAAAAAAACAATGGAATATATTTTATTGATGGTCCCGAAGGATCGGGAAAAACCTTATTATCGCTCTTTACTTGTAGCTGTAAGATCTAAAGGAATGGTAGCTTTAGCTACGACATCTTTTGGGGGTGGCAGCATGATTACTTTCTAGAGGTAGAACTGCTCCACTTAAGATTTAAGCTCCGACTTCAAGTTAGTAGTAAATCAACTACTTCAGTTAGCAAACAATCATCTTTAGTTGAACTATTCAAAACTACACAATTAATAATATAAGATGAAGCTCTTATTCTAAATAAAGCGGTTGTTGAATCGTTAAATGAAATGTTACAAAATATAATAGAAATTAAAATTCCATTTGGAGGAAAAGTGGTAGTTCTGGGAGGTGAATTTCGTCAAACATTACCCGTTGTTCCCAAATGTCACAAAGAAGATATTATTGATGCAACATTTGTTAATTCATATTTATGGCCATTTATTACAAAAATCAAATTCGTTGAAAATATGAGAACTCAATTAGTTTTGTCTTTTCCTGAATATTTACTACAAATTAGAAATGGGACCGAGCGTTTACATTAATGCAATATGATTAAATTTCCAAATGAAATGGTTATTTCTCATGGTAATGAAACCACATCCGTAAGCAAATTGAATGCTTCCATTGCTTAAATTTCATCCCGTTGTCTCCTTGCTTATGTTTATCTTGTTTCAATTTTGGTGAAAAAATATATAAATTTCATTAAGTATTCATATAATTGAATATTTTTACCGTGTCATATAACTAACACTTTATTAATTTATGTCTTTTGAAACTTATCTTGAAAATGATATAAGTCAAATTCGATTCAAAAGAACTCAATTCCGAGTGCGTGTATGCTTTGTAATGAGAATAAATAAAGTTTTAGATCAAACTCTTGATTTTGGTGGATTGTATTTACCCGAGCGTGTATTTTCACATTGACAGCATTTCAAGAGCAAAAAGTAGCAAGGGTATTAAAATTCTTATGAAACCAATTGAGAATAAAAAATTACATCCTACTTGTACGAAGAATGTTGTATACAAGGAAGTTTTAGCTGCAGTTTCTTCTCAATGATTCAATGCTTTAATATAGATCCCATTTGTACATAAAGACCTGTATTCATGAAGAAATTGACTCCAGAAACATTCACAGACCAAATTTTCATTTGACGAACGACGTAAATCCAGTGTTTCAGTATAGATCCCATTTTAATTTCATTACTCGTTACAATTTGTTTTCCCTTTACAATTGAATGGTAGAAAAAAAAAATCTATTTTATTCATAGCTTTTTTATGGTAATGCATTCTTATATCTAATCATTTAGTTAATCATACATATTTTTCCTTGTAGGCATGAAGGTTGTTTTATGGTCATATGCAATCGATGATTTTTTCTCAGGTTCTGTGTCTCTCAAATTCAAAACAAAACTTCATTTCCTGCTTCTTCATTGTTGATTTGGCTGCGCAAAGGAGCAATTTCGGTTCCTGTATATCAAAAGGTACGTATTGATATTTTTCACCGCCATAAGTTGTGGGTTTTCACTAACTTGTGGCTGCTTCAGGTTTAGTGAGCACTAAAGATAGGGTTTATTGTTTGTGTTTAGATAATGGTAGTGCATCATTTGAAAAAGGTCTTCTTCGTGTTGCATGTTAATGGGGACTATGTATATACTAAAGGGTATAGTTTCAAACTGTAGATGTAATTTATGGAATAATATGCTATCGTTTATTTTCCCCAATTAAGTTTTTTTTGTATATATATGAGTTTCGCGTCTCTATCCTTCAGTTCATTGCTCTTTTCCTTACAAGGGTCATGTTTATCTTGTGTTTCCTATAACTTGAATGAATGAGTTAAATATACAAAAGGTATTTCGGTCAGGGCCAATTCATTCAAGCCTTTGACTAAGTTCAATTATTTAAATATTTTTTTACCCATAATAAAATTTAAGAATTAATTGCACTATCTTTTGTACTTAACTATTGTATGTTCTTTATCTCAGATTCCAGAAGAAGGGAACAACCTCAATCGAAATTACGTTTTGATTCATGTTTACCATTTCACGAAAGAGAATGCTCACAATGAGGGGTATTTGTGTTGATTATGGTGGTCAATACTCGAAATGACAACTACAGTTTGAATATTCTGAACTCAAAATGAATAGTGTGACTACATTTTTAAAGCTTTTTTGCTTTCATTCCGATACCTTGCATGCTTAATTGAGTATTATCTTTTGCATCCGTCCTCCTAATGTTATATTATCATTCGACACTTTTGATCTTGTGATTAAGAGGTGGTCATGTTATATGATTTATTTCTACATGAATTAATTTAACACACTGTACTTATAGTTTGACACACCCAGATTTTAAGATATGACTATGCTAGGAAATACTTAATGGAAAAAGTAACCTTTCACACACTCGATCTATATTATGGCATGATAGTACAACATAGCAAAATAAATTTTTTCCTTTGTCATTCGAAGATTATGTTAAAATATACGAAATTTTCACACTATAAATATTTTCATCACAAATATAGATCAATTTTAGTAAGCTTCGCTACGTTTTATGTTTCGATTGCTTTCGTATAATATTTTGTTTTCTTTGTTCCCATGAACAATTTTCAAAACAATAAATTTGTTGTATGTTCATAATGTACTTCCACTTGCAATATTCCAAAAAAATTTATATTGTAGATTAAGTGTTTGTTAGAGTTACCTTTATAAAATTCTAAAGTTACCTCTTATAACAGTTGAAAGATAGAAAATGAAATAAAAAAAAACCAAAAATATATTTTTATCCATCTCACACATGTAACTTCTGATATTTACATTCTTATAATTAGAATAGGTTACTGAGATATGTTTATGTTCATAGTACTTTCATTTGTTTTTTTCATTTGTTTTTTTCTACAAAATGACGAACATTCTCATTATGTATTGTAAAAGTTAATATAAATGATCACAATGTATTTTATTTACTGCTAAAAAATAGCATAGTATGATCTCCTGTGTATAGTCAAATTTGAATTCCATATTGACCACACCATTCCCTTATCCATCTACCTACTCTTACAGCTCAGCTCTACACATATATGCATGTCCTGTATCTATATATATACACATATATGTATTATTACCTATAATGTACTTGAAAACCCGCCAACAAAAGGTTTAACTACATACTAAGGAATACAAAAGAAGGTAGATGCTTCTTCTCTTACTTTACAACTGATTTATTTGTTTAATGAACATGAATATAGTTATAACTATTAGTGTTTTTCTCGAAGAAAAAGTACTTTCAATAGCTTGTTCTTTTTTTACATTATTAATGTTTCACGCTTCTTTCTGATGTACTTGTCCTGCCATAAAAATGGCATTCAGACTAAAACTAATTCCAGATATTGCACCAAGAGAAAGCGGATGGACATGTAAAGTGGTTGTTGTAGAAATAAACTTCACAAGCATCACAGAAGGAAAATGGAATGTGTCAGAACCTTTGGTTGATGGATACTGCGGTAATATTCTTAGACCATACTTCTTGAGGTTATTTACATTTAATCATACAATTAAGTACATGTTATAATGTACATCTATATATTTGTTGACTGATATTTAATGTAGGAAAGCAAAGTCCAAGCAACCATATTTGCTCTGAATTTCAAACCTCTTGAAAACACCTTAGTGCCATCAAAGACATATTTGATTTTGAACGCATATGTCAAGCAAACATATGAACACTGCAGATCAACTTGTGGACATTCACAATGGACAATTAGTGGTTCAACTCGAATTGAAGAATCAAATGAAGACCATAGCTCTTTTGTAGAGTCATACTTTTAGTTTACACCATTTGATGAACTTCAAAACTACATAGATACCGATGTCAAAATATGTAATACTTAATATTCAATAAGCATAGTCCTTTTTTTAAAAAAAATTTGCTTTAAATTATATTTTCAAACTAATACGTTTCGCACATAACTTTTTCAAATTTTCTATGCAGCATTTGTTGGCATTGTTGAATGTTGTTGACGTTCGACCAAACCGAAAGATTCCAAGCAAAAAGAATACAAATGCAACTGTCCAAGACGTACTTGGGAAAGAAAGTTATGAATGGATAAGTATAAATCTTAACGAACAAAACAATAGTTTATCTATTATACCAATTTATCTCAAATTTGACATCTTCATGTGCAGACTGCAAGCAATTATTCTAAATATACGAGACAATTTTATCAACCATGAAGGCGTTGAAATCAATGACTGCCTTCCGAAAAAATTGATGATCAATGAAAACCATTTGAAAGTCACATCATTCAATGGTAAATGAAGTCACAATTTAATCATCATTTTTCATAAGCTTTTGCTGTTAAGAAAATCTAACTTCATTATACGATTGCATCCTACTTAACAGGGATGTCATTATCGACTAAAGCAAACAACTCAATCCTCATTAATCTATAGTTTGAAAAACTTGCTGAAATAAAAGAACGATCAATTTACTCTTCATACATTTTCCATACACTACTTTCCACTGAAAAACTAACTTCATCCTCGTATTATTTTGCATCGTTTGTTTATTTTTTAACTTCATCCTGATACTATACAAGGATTGAAAGAAACAAAGAGACACTAACAAATGATCGCTCAAAAGACGTATGATTTGCTAAACATGTCCAGTATTTCACACTCTCTAAAGAACAAAATCATCAACATCAAAGACATTTTGAAATACTCAATTAGGATATATTAACTACTAAAAGTAAAAGTAAAGCCATTACTTATTTTCTTTAAATTTTATTCCATTATCTACCACATAGCTATTTAAGTTCAAAAACAAATCTAACATTCGTTCTATGTATTGCAACGCAAACCATTCTGGATAAGAGATCAATTAGAATTGAATGCAGGAGCTCAATCACTTTGGTATATGGCTTATGACACTTGTGGTTGGATGTCTTTTGCTTAGTTCAATGAAATGTATTTTTCCAATTATTGCAAATGCATGCAAGGGCAATTCCAAGGTAATAACTCCTATTGTAATACCATCTACCCAAAATAACAATTATGTATATAATGTAACTAATAGTAAATTTAAAATGTCTATAACACTTATTTTGTATTTTTCTTCACAGAGCAAGATGCAATGTTCGTATGGCAGATAATACCAGAGTTATTTCTACATCATTATTTGGTAAATTGACTGAAAAATTCCTAAAACTATAGCTGAAAATGAAGGATTAAATAACGATAAAGTATTCATTATGATCTATTACATTTGCTAATATTTCCTTCCTAAATATATTGATAGTATCTTCATTAATTCTCATACAATCAGAACATGTCATGAATGCTCATGATTTGAATTATGTAAGTGAAGACCATTTCATTTATATAAAATATGGAACCTTGGATCCCAAAACGAATCAATCAAGATTTAATGTCGTATACATTCTCGAAAACAACTGTGGACATACAAAGGGATGTCCCCCGATGTCTCTATGTCAACCAAAGAAGAAAAATGTCTCACTTTACACTAATGTACCTAATGCTAGAAGAAACTTTTTGTTTGAAAAAGAAAGCATTGAGCAACTAAAGAAACAAAAAATGGTAGCATCCAATAAGCCTAATGTTGAAGAAATCATTTGAGATCTCCCTAGCAGCATTGTGGATCCAACTTGAAAGTAAATGTTCTAGACTTCCACCAGTTCAAATTAGAAATCAAGTTGGTTTTGTTGAATAAAACTGCTGAAATTTTTTGTGAATTAAAGTAGCAACAAACTTTTTAAAGGAGATTATTTCTTCTTTGAACTCAATTTGACTAATGGACTTTGATATATGGTACCATATAGAAGTATTGGTACATATGATGAATTCCATCTCAATTTTTGATGCTAGATTTCTGTCATGAACTGGGATGACTATTTTCATATTTTGTAATAAAGTGAAGTAATGTATGACTTTTAATTCTCCATAATTTCTGTCTATTTTGATGCTTTTAAAGTGGTATATTATATACATAATCTATTTAAAACATTATTTCACATCATCAATAATAATAAAGTACTATTTTCAATATACATAATTAAATTACAAAAATTATAACGGTTATCATGTATTGCATGATCCACACTAGTGTTTATATAATGAGGATAATAAATTAGTCATTTTATAATACTTTAATGGAGAAAATAGAAGGTAAGGACTTTTGTGTAAAGAAAGGTCGATTTGAGGGTCCAAATGTCAAAATTGAAACGATAGCGATGATTTACGCAATAAATGCAAACGATAGGGACGTTTGCATCAATTACCTATATTTGACGAAAACAATTAACGAAATGAGACGAAAATGACAAACTTTGCAAGAAAATATTGATATAAGGTTACAAATGTCAAATTTGAAATGATAAGGAGGGTTTGTGCAATGAATGCAAACGATGTAAACATTTTGTGCTAATTATCCTAATTATTAGGCCGAAGTTGCAAAATTGAGAATGTTTTTACATAACCAAATTTGTAATCACATTATTTCCTTTGCGTGCACATTTAGTAAGCAAATTTGACACTATCGAATTAGAGTCCATTTAGACAGAATTTCTGTTTTTGCTTTTACTTTTTGTAGAAGAGCTCCATGAGAAAGTTACCTTATGTCAGTTTTCTATAAAAGCTCATCTAGTTAGATAAAACATTTTCACATAATTATACCTTTATTTGAGCCCCATTTTGAGGAAAAAAAATGTATTTTAAATAGTGATTTTTGGAGAGTATGCGGTTAAAAATTAAGAGAAATTTTCGATTCATGTGTAATATTATTTTATTGGAAAATGTGTATTTGAAAATATAATAAAAAAATGATTTTTCAAAAAATAAAAAGAGGGGGGGGGGGGGGGGCTTAACCAACCCCTATATATGCATGTTTGAAAGCAATTTCTTAATCTTAGAAATAGTTTTAGATTTTTTATTTTTTTTCAAACGGACTGTATTAAACATTCTATTTAGACAATCGGACATGATTGTTCCATTTGGATATAATTAGAGGTGTCAAGACGGACGGGCAAGACAGACCCGTAAAAATCGGCTCAGATCGACCCGAGACCGCGGGCCGACCAGTGACCCGAGCGGACGGTTCACGGGTCAAGGAGGTGTGACCCGCGGGTTTCACTGGTTGCACCTTCACGAGCCGCGATTAACCTGCGTCTCGTAAAAAAAAATTTTTTAAAATTTGAAAAAAAAAAGGGGTGAGAGTCAACCTAATTGTGATGTACTTAAATTATAAATTATAATAAAAGTAGGTGCCAACCTAGTTGGGATGTACTTATAATATAAATATTTGATAATAGTAATTAGAAATATATTTAGTTGTTATTTGTTTAAGTTAAATTTAACTTTACAAAGTTATAAATAATTCATATAATATTAAATTTGAATTCTATATAAACATTTTTTGGTATAAATATGAATTTATCATTTTGTTCAATTCTTAATTTACATTTAACAAAAAAAATATTTTTTTCTATAAATATGAAAAATTCTATATTTTTATATACAATAATACGGACCAAATCGGAATAAACCGGGACCCGTTCGACCCGTGACCCGCATGGGCTCAAATCGGATGGGTCAGCGGGCGGGCCTGAGTTGTAATCCAAAATTTGTGGACCGACTTGGAACCTGCCCCGAACCCGTAGCGGGCGGGTTTTTTTTCACGCAGGCCGTTACCGGGCTCATATGTTGGCGGGCCGACCCTGTCCGGACCACCCGAATTGACACCTCTAGATATAATCGAAGATTGTTCTAAATTTTTTTTTTTAACATTTAATGATTCTTCATAATAAACGCAATATTAGTTGGAGCCAGACTAGGAAATTTTGGTTCCACGAATGAGGGAAAAGAAAAATAAACATCAAGTTGCTCGTCACTAATTAGAGGATAAAGCTATTAATACATCTCCCTGATTGAATTAAATGTGTGAGATATGAAAGGTGATGTGAGATTGTGCAAGTGTAGATTTGTTAAGCTAGTGTGTAAAGAGAGATGTACATATAGCAAGACTACTCATTAAATGGTATGACAACATTTAAATGAAAGATGGGCCCACTTCAAGTGGACTATAATTTGGTCCATCAGATTTTGTTTGATCCGCCATGTTTGAAAAATGAAAGTTGCTGGGCCAATCAGTGTTCTGACGAAAAATTATGAAGTTGACAAAAATAGCATTAAACATGAAAACGAGAACAACATTATGAAGTGGAAGAAAGGAGGAGGATATGAAAAAGGACACTGTTGGTAAAATACAAAAAAATTAGGAGAACCGACGTAATCTTTAGTTGGGTGGGGCATATAATATCTAAGATTATCAATGAATTGTGATGTAGTTTCAATTACTTAAATTGACATTGTCGTGTTATTTTATCAAAGGGAAAAATGTACATAAAAAATATGTTAATACCCAATATTGCTTTAATAAAGATAAAAGTTCTACATAGTTTATCCAACTCTTCACGACAATTCTATTGTTAGGGTCCTAACAAGAATTATGTATGCTTTGATAACAATTATTAGAAATAGAAGACAAGTTTCTATGATATGAAGTAACAATCACAATATAAGAAAAACAAAATAATATGGTAGAAGAATGAAGATTTTATTAATAATGGAAAGAAAATACAAAGAATATTGTATATTTAATAAAATTCTAAGTTTCTTAAAATCATATGAAAGCCATATAATTGTGGACTATATATAGGACTCAAAAGAATATGTTATGGTTGGAAAGATGCTAAAAAAGAGTCAAAAATAAGAAAATAAATATTTTTTGAATAAAGAGCGGCTGCATAGCGCCAATAGGGCGCTGTGCGACTCCCGAGCGTAAAGCTAGTGAGAAGCAAGCGGCGGGTTGGCATTCTCATTGGTGGGCACTCAGTTTCGAGTCCAAAATTCATTTCTTGGCACCTCGATTGGGCGCCCAGTTCTCAATTACTCCTCCAAACTTCAATTATCAATATTGATTCCTCTTTAATTCATTTTCCAACCAAGACATTATCCAACGTCGGAATTTGGGTTATAAATTCAACACCTAGTATACGATAACTTTATGTAAATTAATTTTAATGTTTATTTTACAAATATAAGTTACTCTTACTTTATATTTGTATAATATTAAGATTGCTCATAGGTAATACTATAGATATTGTCGACACACAAAACAAATTCAAGTTGCTTGATTATTCTAAAATATTTCTATCTTAACACACTTATTTCCAAATCTTATCTAAATCAAATGCAACTTTAAAGATAATGATAAAGAAAGAATAGAATGGGTAAACGAAACAAGAATACAGAGTTTTAGACATTTGATCTCTTTTTGGTCTTTGTTTCTCGTAGGTATGACCAAACAGCACAACTTTGTCGACTCGCACAATTGCATACATTTATTGAACTCGGTGAATTTGGCATTGATATTTTTAGTTCTCGTTTAATCACATTTTTAAAAACTCATTTTCAGTTACACATTCTACTAATAAAATAATTTTACATGTAAATTAAAAACTTTTTTTTTTTTTTTTAACTTTTTAACCACACATTCTCAATAAATAAATAAATCATTATTACAAAATTTATTCTCCCAAAAAATGGGTTCAGACAAAATCACATTCTTTTATTTAGTGTTGTCAATTCAAAGTATAATTTTTAACGGGTTTAAAAAAAGGTTGTTTACTCCTCAACTTATAGACATTTCTTGCATATTATCTTTAAATTTTAAATTGTCAACATTTAATCATTTAGGCGAATGTGAATTTTTTGTATAATTTTTGTGAATAAATACTAGATAAATCGAAGCCTATATTGAATAGTTTCTTTGTTGTTCTCAACCTCAAATCAACATGATAACTCGACAAATTTATAAGAGAGTACATTATGTAGGATTAGTATAGGCATCCTTGGATTTCTTGCTAGGGCTCATCATATGGGCTAGAATTCCTTCCATTTAGTCGACTTACGGACGTTAATTTCCACTTTCTACATACATTAATATGCAACTAAATCTACATCATACGTCTGTGAAACCTTAATAAAATGTATACAATGTAGCTTGTTTTTCTTGAAAGGGAATGTTAACTTTGTTAGGTTTTCAATGTTTTGTAATTGACAATTCTGTAAGCAAAAGGACTGAATTGCACTATGTTTAAAAAATCAAGGAGTAATGTATAAATAGTTGAAAATATAGTTATTAGGTTTAGGGTTTGAGAATGGCAAAAAGAGGAAAACATCGCGGATTTTCGCTAGACCGTCGCCAAAATTTGGCTCGAGCTAAAAAAACAGAAATATTGTTGCTAGACTGTCGTCCCCACTTCTCTCGAGCAACAGTCTGTCGTTCGACTGTCCTTAAGTCCTCACTCGAGCGAATAGTTTATTTGGAAAATTTTTATTTCGCGTTTTAAAAGGCTTTTTTCTTGGCCCATTCGTTTTTCTAACCTACCTATATATACCAAAACACTTTTGTACGAAATTCATGAGGTTGAACATTGTGAGAGCTACATCTGTGACAGATTCATTCTATTCCTTCTTTCAACCTTCATCTGCTTTGATTGTTTTGGTGAGAAAAACATCGTTACTATAATCCAAATACCAAAATGCCTTTCCTCTACATCTGATCAGAGTTCTGAAAATCGAGGAAGTTCGACTGGAGTTCCAGTATGTAAAGAACGCAGTGTTTTTCATTGATCCACGGAAAATAGACGATTTCACAAAGTTAGGAGTGCTGCATGGTAACAGGTTCTACGGAGAGCTTTGATAATAGCAACTAAGAATTGGTGCAGGGAAGCACGGGATCCAGAAAGAGCTGTAGGGAGTGCAGTCGAGTGATTAGATAGTACGGATCGTCTAGTCTGATAGACTGTAAGTTGTTCAAATCGTTTATAGTGAATTGTTGACTGGCAAAGTGTCCGGAGTTTTTCCCAGTTGGGTTTCTCCGTGATCATTCTGGTTTTGATTTACTGCTTTCGTTATTATTTATTGTTTAATCATATAAACTGCAGTATTCAAACGTAGGACTAAAATGACTTGCATGTTTAATCATCTAGAGAAGAATTAAAAAGTGACTTGTTGCTGTTTAATTTGTAATATATTTTTAATTCCACATAATATACCTATTCACCCCCTCGAGGTATTGTTATGGTCGAACTGCGTAACTTTCAATTGGTATCAGAACCTTAATTTGATTCATAATCCTTTATAACATCTAGTTGAGTCAGTCATTGTTTGCTCCTCTGTTTTTCGATGGAAGCAACTATGCCTACTTGGAAAGTTCGAATGAGAGCCTTCCTTAAATTTTTGGATGAACGTATTTGGATTATCGTTCAAAATTGGTGGGCTCCACTTTCAACAACTATTGCTGGTATAGTCACACCCACTGACATATCTTTGTGGACTAAAACAAACCTTGATGAATGCAACTGGAACAGTAAAGAATTACATACTCTGTTCATGGCTGTATCCACTTAAGATTTTAGACAAGTGTCAATGTGTGAAACTGTAAAAGAAGTTTGAGATATTCTAGAAACCATACACGAGGGAACTAAAACGGTTAAGAACTCTTAACTGCAGATGTTAACCATTAGGTTTGAAGAGATGTGATGAATCGTTCGGTGAATTCTATGCGAAGCTGAATGATATAGTAATATAGCGGACTTTTGAGTCCAGATTATTATTCCCACAAAGACTATACTTTAATCTTAATCTACTTTTTATAATCTCTATTTGACAAAACAAGTAAATAATTATGATGATTGTTCCTAACTACTTTTAACTAATTGAAAATATAAAAAAATTTTGCGAACAAGTGATAATTGAAGAAACACATATGTGATGAATATTAGGGAATAACAATTTTATCTATTGACCACCTTTATTTTTAATTCACAATTCATAATCTAATGTAGTGTTCGATCGAATTCTTCTATTATATTCAATTTACTCCTCTCGAGTTCTTATTGAACCTATTTAACTAATTTAATTCCATATCTCCATGCGAATCAATTTTAGTTAAACGAAACACTAGATTTAAGAATTCAAATTATGATCACAATAATTAATATAGGTATTTCTACACGTTATACTAATTTATCGGATTTTATTATATGGTCTAAATCTTAAACTCACCTCTCGATTCGTAAGAAATTTACTCAATCATCAAATTATTGATCAAGTAATTTAATGCATTAAATTCATAATAAAATCAACACATAGATAAATAAACCACATAAATCTTGAATATAAAAGTAAAGGATCACAAGTCGACTAAATTGTTTTCCCTAATGTAAAAATTAGTTATTCATACTAGAAGAATAAAAACAAGAAAAAGTGAAAAAAAATTACCAAAAATTGACCAAACGTGAAAATTTCTGATGTGGGCAGTTTCCTTTCTTTTCTTCTTTCTCTTTCCTTTTCTGCCGTTTTCTGCTTAGCTTTTTCCATCTCTCAGATTTCTTCTAGCTTTGACTTTTCCTTTTCTCTTTTCTTATTCTTTTCTTTCTCTTTCTTCTACTGGCAGCCTTTCTCTTCTCTTTTCTTTTTTTCCTTTCTTTGTCTTCTTTTCTTTCTTCTTTCTCTTTCTTCTTTCTCTTTCTTCCTATTTCTCCTTTATCTTTTCTTCTACTTTTATTTTTGCCACGTTTTTTTTCTCTTTTTCTGATTTTCTTCCCTCTCTTGCGTGAATCTGTCTGTGTATTTATTTCTCCTCCAACTATTGTGTTATAGGGTAATTAGAATTTCAAGTCCAATTAGATTTGAGTTCAAATCAAAGTAAAGCCCAACTTAATAATAACTCCCACTTCTTTCTTGCCATCTTAAATTGTAATTTGCACTAATGTCCAACATTATTTTAGAATGTGCATTCTAGCCCTTCAATTTCCAAAGTGTGAAATACTATCTCCAAAATTGCCGATTTCATTCAATTTCATCATTCTTTTATTTCCAATTGCTTCGAGCGAGTCCATAACTAAAAACAAAAGAAAAATAACCCAAATTAAGTAAAATTTAATGATTTGACGACATAAAAGTTTAGTAATTTGATCCAAATAAATGCACAAATTGCACTTATCATTAACTCTAGCTTTAACTTAGGCGAAAGGATCGTCGAGACCAAAATCGTTAGAAAAGTCATTAGATCCCTGTCCGAGAGGTTTAGACTTAAGGTGATTGCAATAGAAGAGAACAAGGACTTAGATGCAGTTAAGATTGAAGAACTCGTAGGATCACTTCAAATTTATGAACTCACTGTTTCGCAACCTAAAAAGGTAAAATTCATTGTCATGAACACCATTAAAAAAGAGGAGAGCGAAACCACTAATACTGAAACCCTTAGGGACGACGAACTTTCGTTAAAAAATTTTAGAAGGTGATGAAGAATATGAGAAAACCTCAAGAATGAAAAACTAGATTCCTTAGTAAATTCATGAAAGATAATCGTGAATAGAGTGACTCTAGTGCTGCTAATAAGAAAATCCAATCTGTTGATACCATTAGTGTTAGGGTTACGGTCACTATATGAATGAATGTCCTAATTTGAAAATGAGTTCTAATGATGGTAGACATAAGGCTTTACCCGTAACCTTAACTGATGTTGAATCAGATTCTAGTGCTCAAAGTGATACGTCTGGTGAAGAAGATAATCAAAGGCTTATGGCCTTTGTATCTATAGCTACCATAGAATCTAATAAAGAAATTAAGATGGTTTGGGTTAAGAAGATTGATGTATCTAGGTCAAAGGATCAGGTGAACTGTTATGTTGCCCACGTCGTACTTAAGGCCCAAAATGTCTCTATGTGGTACCTTGATAGTGCTTGTTCTAGACATATGTGTGGAGACAAGGCCCTGTTCTCTTCTCCAGATGAGTGGAATGGCAATGTAGTTACTTTTGGAGATGGAGCTACTACACCGATCCAAGGAAAATGTACCGTTAAAATTGCTGGACTACCTACCATATCTGATGTGCTTTATGTGAAAGGGTTAAAGTCAAATTTGTTGAGCATAAGTCAAATTTGTGATGCTGATTTTGAGGTTAGCTTTGTCTAGAAAAGGTGCACTGTGTATGACTCAACTGGTAACATTGTTCTCGAAGGTGTAAGAACCTCTGATAATTGTTACGGAGTTTTACGAAATTCCAGCTACATTTGTAGTAGTGCCAATATCAACATTACTGAGTTGTGGCATCAACGGCTGAGTCATATGAACCACAACAGTTTGTCTAAGCTTTCCAAGAATGAAATAATCAATGGCCTACCTAAGCTAGAAAATACTAATACCACTGTTTGTGATCCGTGTCAACAAGGTAACAAATTAGAGTGCCTTACAAACAAACTTCTAAGATCTTGATAAACAAGCCGCTTGAACTATTCCGTATGGATTTAATGGGACCATCGATGACTGAAAGTCTTGGTCGTAAAAGATATATTCTGGTTGTGGTTGACGATTTTTCTAGATATACGTGGATTGAACTGCTGAGGGATAAAACTGAAGTGTTCAGTCTTATCGTCTCATTGTGCAAGAGACTTAAAAATAAGAAAGGATATTCTGTTTCCAGAATTCGTAGTGATCATGGAAAAGAGTTTGAAAACTCGAATTTTGAGAAATTCTGTATGGATGAAGGAATTCAGCATGAGTTCTCATCACTGATCACTCCACAACAGAATAGGGTAGTTGAAAGAAAAAATTGTGTGCTTCAAGAAATGGCAAGAGCCATGTTTCATGATAAGGATCTTACCATACATTTCTAGGGGGAAGTCATCAACACTGCTTGTCACTTTGTTAACATGGTTTATCCGAGAACTAAAACTGATATGACATCATATGACATTTGGAAAGGTAAACGGCCAACTATCAAGTACTTTTGTATATTTGGGAGCAAGTGCTACATATTAAGAGATAGAGAAAATTTGGGGAAGTTTGATTCTAAAAGTAATGACGGAATTTTTCTAGGTTATTCCAGAATAGTCGTGCCTATCGTGTATACAACTCTTGTACACGGGTTGTGATGGAGTCCATCAATATTGTGGTGGATGATGTCTGTAGTGAGGGGATACTGGAAGGAATGAGGTAGAGTTGGAACACCTAAGTGTTGATCCTGTCATGATAGTTGAACCTAAAGAGATCCCCGTTCATGATTTTCCACGTGCTTCTAATGGTTTAGATAGTCCTAATAAGGAATCCACATCTGATGATAAACCTGAACCTCCAAAAGAACCCTCGTCTTGCGTTAAAATATATCATCCTAAAGTGAATATTACAGGGGATTTGGATGAAAGAATGAGATTCCGTAAGAGAGTTTTGAACAATCTGACGCATGCTAGTTATGTATCTTAGATTGAGCCTAATAAAGTGGAAGAAGCTCTTAGTGATGAATGTTGGGTTAATGTGCTGCATGAAGAGCTAAATCAATTTGTGAAAAACAAAGTTTGAGATCTAGTTCCTAGGCCTGATGGTTGTAATGTTATAGGTACTAAGTAGATATTTAAGAATAAAATCGATGATCAATGTACTATAACTAAAAATAAGACTAGGTTAGTAGCCTAAGGATATACTCAGGTCGAATGAGTTGATTTAAATGAAACTTTTGCCCCTGTTGCTAGGATTGAATCCATTCGAATTCTTCTGGGTGTTGCCTGCACTTTAGGTTTTAAATTATATCAAATGGATGTCAAGAGTGCTTTCTTAAATGGAATACTTCAGGAAGAAGCCTATGTTGAACATCCTAAAGGATTTATTGATCTTAAATATCCGCATTATGTTTATAGGTTGAATAAATCCTTATATGGTCTGAAACAAGCTCCTAGAGCTTGGTATGATAAACTTACTGCATATCTCATGGAACATGGGTTCTTGAGAGTTAGTGCAAATAGAACCCTATTTATAAGACATATTGAAGATACCATCACGATAGCCCAAATCTATGTCGATGACTTTGTCTTTGGTTCTCCTGTTGATTCTCTTGTTCATGATTTTGTTGAGTGTATGAAGCAAGAATTTGAGATGAATATGATTGGAGAATTGAATTACTTTTTAGGGTTTCAAGTCAAACAAATTGATTATGGCTTGTTCATTTCTCAATCAAAATATGCCAAAAACTTTGTCAAACGATTTGGTTTAGACAACAAGAAACACACTAGAACCCCCATGAGCACCACTATCAAGTTAGGTCATGATCCTGTAGATAAGAGTGTTGATCAGACTCTTTACAAAAGTATGATATGTAGTCTACTTTATCTCACTACTAGTAGACCGACATAGCTTTTAGTGTAGGGGTTTGTTCACGCTTTCAGACTGATCGTAAGGAATTTCACTTGAGTGCCGTACGACTTATCATCATATATGTTAATGGAACTATAGATTATGAGATCCTGTACTCTCGGGACTCTAAGCTTGATCTTGCTGGTTATTCTGGTACCGATTGTGCTGACAATGTTGATGATAGAAAAAGCACTTCTCGAGGCTTTTTTTACATTGGAGCCAATCTTATTGTTTGGATGAGTAAGAAATAAAATTCTATCTCATTGTCCACGGCAGAAGCCGAATATATTGCAGCAGGAAGCTGCTAAGAAATAAAATTCTATCTCATTGTCCACGGCAGAAGCCGAATATATTGCAGCAGGAAGCTGCTGCACTCAACTGCTTTGAATGAAGTAGATGTTGAGGGACTACGGGATAGAACATGGAACTATGACTGTGTTTTGTGATAATACCAGTGCTATTAATATTTCGAAAAATCTTGTTCAACACTTTCGAACTAAAGATATTGACATTAGGCATCATTTCTTTCAAGAGCTTGTGGAAACCTAAATTGTTAATCTTGAACATATTTCTAATGAGAACCAATTAGCTGACTTGTTTACTAAACCGTTGGATGGGTTTCGATTCGAATATCTTAGAACAGCTATTGGTATTTGTGTGCTTTATTGAATGAGTATATTTGATGCATGCTCGTATTGTGAGATTTTGAGTTATGTATGCATCATGTTTATTTCTTTATTCTCATGCGTGTCTATTTTCTGTTTTTGTATTTTGTTTGTGTGAATTTTCTTGTATTTTGTGTGTTTGGTGCATTCATGTTGTTAATTTAAAAAAAAAAAAATAACTTTTCATTGTTATGATTTAAAATTTAAAAAAAAAGGAAAAAGAAAATTATACAAGACACTTGATTTTGTTGGTCGTAATTAAGCATGAGTTTATTTAGTGAGCTATAATATAATTCTCATTGCTAGCTTATGATATTTTTGGAGTATTTGATATAGGTCTCTTCATATACAATCTGCACTGCATACACTATGAACCTGGTAGTGGGATTCTACCACGTGTGTGAGATTTGGAATGACTATCACATGTTAGTAGGGTGACATTGAACATGAATTGACCAACTGATTTAGACCTAAACTCGAATTATCCCTGCAATAATACATAGACACATAATGAAAAATTTAAAATAAAGGAGCTCAATCTCTTATGCTTCTTTTCGAAGCCTACTTGACTTGAGTAATTAAGGTTGTAGGGTTTCTCATAACCTGGTGTCAATGGTCATCTGACTTGGGTTAACCAACTTAAAGCTCGTTACATGGATCATGTTTGTTGTTTCATGAAAAGAAGTCTGCACTTAATATGAATACAATATATATGAGCATTTCTGGTTAGTGCTGTGATATAAGATAATTTTTGTGCTATAAGTTAGGTGGAGAAAAAACATTCTCTATAAAAATGAGCTTTCATATGTAGGTTTTAATGTGCTTTACCGGTTTGACCTTCTTAAGTAGATGAATATACTTATTAGCAGTGATGTTTTGCAAATCTTTTCTCACAAAATTAAGGTTTGGAGTCCTACCACTAGATGACTAGTGGCACTTAACACATATGGGTTACTTATATCATTTACTCCATGGGTACTTTGAGTTAGTTTTGTGGGAAAGTTCATTATTCATCGCATATACTTATGACTGTTTACACCTATATTTTTAAGATGTTGTATGTTTTTCTTTATCCCTTGTCATGTTGTAACAAAAAGGGGAGTAGAAATTCAACTTGTTTGATTTATGACTCAGAGACATTTTATTATTTAACTTCAGTTATGCTAAATTAAGTTTGATGTTTTAGTAGTATCAATGTGTCTTCGTGGTATGTTAGGTTGCATTAATATTATATCATGGTTTAGCATGCATGATTGAAACTGAATAATATCATATGTTTCTAGATTGCCTAAATTATATAAACTGCTTGAATTGTTTTGCTTGAACTGTTTATTACACTGTTTTCCACATATTTTACACTGGGTGTTGATATTTGTTTCAGGAAACAGGTGCTGATTAAACTGTAGAATTGTTCAAGTCAGTTAGTTTGTGATAGGTTATGAGTGTGTAATTTATTTTTGATTACTGCCTTGACTTAATTAGTAGTTTTGTCACAGAATGCCAAATGGGGAGTTTGTTGGGTTTTCAATGTTTTGTAATTGGCGATTCTGTAAACAAAATGACTAAATTGTACTATATTTAAAAAGTCAAGGAATAATGTACAAATAGTTGAAAATAGGGTTATTAGGTCTAGGGTTTGAGAATGACAAAAAGAGGAAAACGGCGCGAATTTTCGTTAGACTGGAGTGAAGGTTTGGCTCAAGCTAAAAAACATAAACATTGTTGTTAGACTGTCGTCTCCACTTCGCTCGAGCAACAGTCTGTCGCTCGAGACTGTCCCTGAGTCCTCGCTCGAGTGACGAATTTATTCGGAAAATTTTTATTTCGCATTTTAAAGGCTTTTTCCTTAGTCCATTCATTTTTCTAACCGACCTATATATACCAAAATACTTTTGTACGAAATTCATGAGATTGAACATTGAGAGAGCTACATCTGTGAGAGATTCGTTCGATTCCTTCTTTCAACCTAAATCTGTTTTGATTGTTTTGGTGAGAAAAACATCGTTACTATGATCTAAATACCAAATTGCCTTTCCTCTACATCTGATTAGAGTTCTGAAGATCAAGGAAGTTCGACTGGAAAAAGCTAGGACATCACCTTTTCTAACTGCTTAATTTCTTTGGTTGAATAGTATGACGCATATAGAAAATTGAATACTTAGTTTCTTTGGTTGAATGAATAGTATGAAGCGTATAGAAAATTGAATATTTAATTTCTTTAATTGAATAGTATGAAGCGAATAGAAAATTGAAGACGTAAAATTTTGTTTCAACTAAACTATTTGGACTAATTCTCGACTTCCAATTTTGTACCAATTCTTCACTACACTAACATCATCTCAATGTCTATGGATGAAGAAAATGAAGTACAATCAATAACGCACTGCAATAAAGTGAGATAAATTGCAACAAAACGCTTAATTAAAATAGACAATTTATTTCTAGCCCTTTTGGGGCCATGTATTTTATCTTTTTGAGTTTGCACTTATTTTTCAAAAAACTAGAAGCAGGGACAAATGAAGGAAAATATGGCTAGACAAGTTCAGCCTTTTCTTCTAAATTCAAAAAAATCTATAATATGCCATAACGATCTAACCCTATCTCAATAGAACACGTAAAAAAAATAAAAATGAAACAGTGAACAAAAAGTTATATAATTTGATTTCATTAGAAATGTTACTCATGACAATTTTCTTATTAAACATGTGGTTGAGTTGAATGAAAAGAAAGAAAAAGATTCATATAATTGAGTTATTAAATTTAGTTTCTTTTTATTTTCTAGAAACTTGAAATGTATTTAATTGTTTCCATGTGTGTGTGTGAAAGTTTGAATTGCTATGGCGAATAGATAATTGAATACGTAAAATTGTGTCAACTAAAGTAATTGGAATAATTCTCCACTTTGAAGTTTGTACCAACTCTCCACTACACAAAAACCATCTCCATCTCTATGGATGAAAAAAATAAAAGTACAATCAATTACGTACTACAATACATTGAGATATATTGCAACAAAATCCTTAATTAACATGCGTAATTCATTTTTTCGATCAATTCCTTTTATTTCGAATAAGGTGTTCTATTGCACCAGTAGCAATTAATTTGTATATAAAAAAAATACACTTAAGAACACGCAAGATTATAAAGGTTTACCTTAATGTTAGACTACATCTTCTTTCGGTGCTACAATAATTCACTATGATGAAGATGAGAAACACTAGGGAAAAATTTCACACTATCTTTTCTAACCTCCCTATCTCTTTTCTGTAATGATAATATACAAAGCCTAAGGGTAGCTCCCTTCATTTATTAGGACAAAATTGAAATTTACGATAAGACAAATTCTTAAACTTTGGTCCGGGGCAAACTCCCTTCCAAATTATCATCACTTGTTTTCTCATCCTATTACTATCACTCATTTCAAACATCAAATAAAAATTTTTTTTCGCCCTTCTCCGGCATGTATATGGTCTTTTTGAATATGGACTTTATTTTAGATAAATGAAGGGAAGTATGGCTTGACAAGTATAACATTTTCTTCTAAACTCGAAAAAAGCTATAATATGCAATAACGATCAAACCCTATCTCAATAGAATGCGTAAAAAAATGAAACATTGAACAAACAATTAGATAATTTCATAAAATTAGAAATGTCAATCATGAGAATTTTCTTAATGAGCATTATGATTGAGTTGAATTATTCTCCACTTTGAATTATGTACCAACTCTCCACTACCATAACACCATCTCAATCTCTATGGATGAAAAAATAAAAGTAAAATTGATTACGTACTGCAATAAAGTGAGATATATTGCAATAAAACCCTTAATTAACACGTGTAATTCATTTTTTCCGTCAATTCCTTTTGCTTCGAATAAGGTGTTGAGAATTAGAAATCCAAATTTTATTTCATCGATAGCAATTAACTCGTAGAAAGAAAAATAGACACTTTAGAACACGCATTATTTATAGATTTTTGTGCAGTTTATATGGAATAATGTGATTGGATAGTGCAATTATGAGAGAGAGGCGAGACTAGACAGGGAGAAATGTGAAGGATAATGGATCACTACATAACCAAAGTTCCACTGTCATGATGACAAATAACATTACTCTTTATAACTTCCCTCTCTTTTTTCTATTATGGTAACATAAAAGTCTAATGAAGGCACCTATTTATGAGGTAATGGGCAAAATTGAAATTTACAAGAACATAAATTCTTAAATTTTAGTTCAGAATGTATTCCCTTAAAAATTATCATTACTTTGGAGTGTTCAATTGAAATTTTTAATGACTTTTTGATATTTAAAAAGTTATGTAAATTTTTTGAAACTCTCTAAAAGTATTGGTGTATTCAATTGAAACTTTTATAAAATTTTAAAAGATCTCTAAAAGTCATGGTGTATTCAATTAAAACTTTTTAAAAGTCTCTATAAGTCTCGGAGTATTCAAATTTTAATAACTTTTAGAAAGTTTTATAATAGTCTTTAGGGTACTAATTTTTAAGTAGAAGTATTAAAGTAAAATTTCAAAATTTGTCTCTTATTAATCATAATATTTTGGGAGACTTTCACAAAAAGAAAAATAAATTAGCATGTATTTTTTTTTAAATATTTCTCTTTCATTTTCCCTCATATGATTAGAGTTATGATTAATTTTTTTCTATGGATTGTATTTGTTTATATTTTTCTTTTTCTCTCTCTTATTCTTTATCTCTATTTTCTATGAAAAAATTAAATTGGTTTCTTATAAATTTTTATTTTCTTTTTTCATTAAATTTTTTTGTGAAAAATATCTATTTTTATTTAAATTATAAAATTTTATATAGACTAATTTATAATTAAATTGAAATATATTGATTTTTTATTTATTCTTTAAAGGTATATTATATTCATAATATTGAATATTAAATTAAATTTTTATTATTTTATGTTTATATAAAATAATTTTGATTATTATTTATTTATTAAGGTCTTAAATTCTTATCTTTTTTAAAATATTTTTTTATTATACTGGGGAAGGAAGAGAAATTGTGGGAACAACCACCTCCTATGTGATAATTTCACACTATTGCACTAAATCCACGTGAATTCTATTTCAAACAAAAGTCTTCAAAAGTCAGTTGATTTTTATAAAAGTTCATAAAATTTTTAAAATAAAAGTCTATAGTAGTCTACGAAACACTTCCACTAATTTCATACAAATCTATAAAAAATTCACAAAATTCACATAAGTCATCATTTAAAAAAAAATCTTCAAAAATCCCAATTGAATACACCCCCCATTTTTTTTCTCATCATATTACTATCACTTATTTCAAACATAAAATAGACAATTTTTTTTCTGGCCCTTTTGTGTCCATGTATTTTATTTCTTTGAATTTGGACATTTTTTAAAAACTAGAAAATATGGTTCGACAAGTAATCTTTTTCTTCTAAACTCGAAAAAAGCTATAATATGCCATAACGATCTAATCCTATCTCAACAGAACATGTAAAAAAAATGAAACGGTGAACAAAAATTATATAATTTGATGTCATTAGAAATGTTAATCACGTGAATTTTCTTAATAAACATAATGGTTGTGTTGAATGAAATGAAGGAAAAAGATTCATATTATCGAGTCACTAAGAATAAATTTAGTTTCTTTTTATTTTCTAGAAACTTAAAGTGTTTTCAGTTTTCTATTTGTTCATAATCTACTTAATAACCCTCCCCATAATATATATATACACTTAAAATTTTATTTCTACTAAAATATTTGAAGTAATTCTCCACTTTCAATTTTGTAACTACTCTCCACATCATCTCAATCCCTGTGGATCAAAAAGATAAAGTACAAATAATTACGCACTTCAATAATGTGAGATATATTGCAACAAAATCCTTAATTAACACATGTAATTCATTTTTTTACAATTTATTTAGTTCCGAATAATGTGTTTAGAATTCGAAACCCTAATTTTATTCCACTGATAGAAATCAATTTGCAAAAAGAAAAATAGACACTTAAAGAACACACAAGATATAGTGGTTTTCCTCAATGTGAGACTACGTCATTTTTAGCCGCTACAAAAATTCTATATGATGAAAAAGAGTTTAGAAGAGCAATCTCTCTCTCTCTCTCTCTCTCTCTCTCTCTCTCTCTCTCATTATGGTAATATAAAAGCCTAATTACGACTCCCTATTCATAACATAAATTAGGGCAAAATCGAAATTTATAAGAACAAAAATTTCTAAACTTTGATCCGAGGGTAGACCCCATGAGGGGGGCTTCCTTCCCTCTTCAAAATTATCATCACTTATTTTCTCATCCTGTTACTATCACTATTTCAAATAAAAGATTGACAAATTTTTCTGACCCTTTTGGGGCCATATATTTTAACTTTTTGAATTTGGACATTATTTCTTAAAAAACTTGAAACTAGGATAAATGAAGGAAAAACAAAATTTGGAATGTTCTATTCTTTCCATGAAATTTGTAGTTGAAATAGTTGTCGGAACTCATCATGGCAACTAAAAATGGAATAGCACGAATACTAATGTGAAGGTTGTACTTGGAATTTGATTGTTATCGTTTTATATTCAAAGGATTTGCTTGTGGCAACTTGGGAGACATCTTTTGGAGAGGATTTAGACACTTTGTTTGCAACTTGTTGAAAATTATAATTGATAAGTACATTTATGCATTTATTCGGGGATTCAATTCTTATTTACTTATTATTATATTAAGCGGATATCTACTTGATTTAGGTTAAATTATGTCAATTGTAAAATTCCAATTAGACAAATTTGGATGAAATTGGATTTGAAGTTGTACAAAATTTAGGATTGTGGACCAAAATATTCAAGTCTTGAAGTTGAGGGTCTGTCATAGAAATAAAGAGGACCTGAGATGCATAAGAAATTAATGTGGAGGACCAAAGTGCACTAAGCTGAAAGAAATTCGCTTTTATTGATTTCCTATTTAAACTCAAATTCTACATGGGACACGCTTTATGACTCTTTTCTAGGGTTATTGTAGAATTCTATAAAAAGTTTACATTATTCTTTAGTACTAGGAGAGACACAATTTTAGAAAGAAAGAACACATGTAACATCAAGGTCAAATGGCAAAAAGCTAAGGTTTGAAGATTTTTGGGATTGAAGAAAATCTCGGTGAAAGATCAAATTCCTTCCTTCACTAATAATTCATGAACTCTATACTTTTTTTTATTATTTTCTTTCATTAGTATGAGTAGCTAGATCATTAGTTAGAGCAAACAATGCGTGTGTGTGCGCATATATCTATATGTGTGTGTGTGTGTCAATATTATTTAGGGAATTAATGTTTTGAATTTCTTGGCCAATAATTCAATGATATGTGAATCTATAATAAATCGAGAGATAAATTATAGATTTAGATCACATAGTAAAATTTCATAATTTGTATAAAGTGTAGAGATACATTTTATAGTTATTGTGGTCATTAAAAAGATTTTTAGAGATTTAATGCATTTATTTAAGGCTTCTTCGAATTCACATAGAGATAGGTGTATTGATTAAGTTGATATCTAACAAACTTTTTAAACGTAAGATGTTTTCTATTTTAAAGAGTCGATCTTTAAATTTATACTCAGAGACTCTTTAAAAAGTTTATCTAAAAAAAAAAAAAAGTGAAAATAAAAGATAGGAAGTAATAAGTATTTTTTGGGAGTAGTAAAATTAAGTGTTAAATATAAAAAGTCTATTGAAGTACTTAAAATTTTTACTCTTTAAATTTATTTATGCTCTATAAATTATAAAATATACTCTTTAAAGTTAGAGAGTCTCTTAGAGATATTCTAAGTTAAATCGGATTAGTTTGAACTCGAAAGAGGTAAATTAAATACTTCAGAAGATTCGACCGAACAATTAGCAATCTAAATGGAATCCATAGATGAAATTGTAAGTTCTAACATCCACAATCATACATTAAAACCCGAATTTTTGTTAATTATATGCTTCTAGATAACTTTAGTATAATTAGACAATCTATTTACTCTTGCTACAAAATCTATACACAATACACAAAGTTCTCTAATAAATCAAACCCAACATATATTTAGGGCAACCTACACTACATCATGCATTCAAAAATAATTATATTCGAATTCAAAGGTAAAAATTCTAAAAACCTCAGTTTTATTCAAATTGGATTTTGTTGGAATTTCAAATTGTTGTGTGGATACTGATGATTGAATATGTGAACTTAGGCATTATTGGTTGATGAGTATTGAATTATTGTGATTCATTGCAAAAATAGAGGAATCAAACTATATCCCCATTTTAATTTTAACCTAGTTCTACATTGTAAAGATGGACAGTTCAATTTATATAGTTGTAATGATCTTTGTTATCGCGTTTTTGCTCCAAACTCATACGACACATTCATCCATTGACGTATAACATATTTGTGTGAAAATTCATCGCTTGCGATGAAAGTGGGAAATGTTGACATGAACGTAACACAGCATGTCTGGGTCTCCTATTCTGTCCCCATCCATTCCCTATTTTCGCATACAAATTTGATATGTTTGGATATGATTCATTGATTATGGGTTACCATTGTATTTCGTGATCCTCATTACAGGAATATGACATAAAAATGTAAGAAAAGGAAAAGGAAAAGTGATGCAGAGGAAGATTATAGGAAAGACAAAAATCTCACAAAAATAATTTCAATTATGAGAAATTCAAGGAAAAACTTTATTTAATCCAAACTGAGCTACCTCAAAGGGTTTACAATGTTTAAATAGTGAAACCCTAAGAAAATTCGTAAAGAAATTACCTAATAATAAAAAATATTTTTTTTCCAAAAATGGAAAAAATTGAGATAATGATGAATCTTGATTCTCCTAACCATCAGGATCATCCCCCCAACAAACAGAAATTAAATCCGAGTTTATTTGACTAAAATATTGCCAAAACAAAAATTACCATAAACGACAAAAACGCTTAATTGAGGGTTTAAACGATGGAATTTGCCCAAAATTTGACGTGCATCAAGGCCAAAAGCCCCGAGTTGTGATCATTGGCCCATTTTCAATCAAATTAGATTAGCAATTCGCCAAAAACGAACAAACTCGAAATTAAATGAAATTATTATTTTGCCTTCATCATTCTCTACGGGTCGAGAAAAATTCGCCATCGAATTTGACGGGGTAAAAACCTCATTATCATCAGAATTATCACCACAAAATGGCGACTTTGGAGGCAATCTATCTGGAAGCTCTTTCGGGAAGTCCTCATGAAATTCCTCTAGCAATGACTGAATCCTGCGAGTGACCTCCTGCTCACTGTCAACTGACTTTTCCACCAGCACATACACTATCCCATATCCTTCCATATTTGTCTCGAACTTCACTCTGGTCAGTAAATTGGCATCATCCCCAACTGTTTTTACTGAGCCCTTATCTAGAAGCAACACACTTTTCTTTTTCCCAATAATACACGTCGACTGGAAGAGATTAGTACGCAACCAGTCAATGTTATTTTCCAGGGAAGTCAGAAAACTCCGCCTCACCACCAATGCCTGACCCACATCACGAACCCCAAACTCCTCATTCTCTGCTGTCTCTTCTACACCTTCACTGTCAAATACAGGCGGACCATAATAATCAAACTCTTCCTCTTCGTTGCTTCTTCAGTGTCTTCATTGTCAAATACATGCGGACATTCATAATCAAACTCTTCCTCCTCTGTTGCTTCTTCAATGTCTTCATTATCAAATACAGGCGGACCTTCATAATCAAACTCTTTCTCCTCTTTTGCTTCTTCAATGTTTTCATTGTCAAATACAAGCACATCGTTATAATCAAACTCTTCCTCCTCTATTGTTTCTTCAATATCTTCAATCGTGATATCCTGAATATTATGATCACGGTGTTGGACTTCCTTCAATTGGAACCTGCCCATGAAGACCACGACCTCCAGGCGCATGTTGCTGCGGCATAAGTGCAGCAACTTGCTGTGTCATCAACTCCACTTGTTGACGCAGTTGTGTGATTTTATCACGTCTATGTATCTCTTCTACTAGGGCTTCACAGACTTCTCGACGTCTCCTTGACGGCATGGTGAAAGAACGACTTCGGCTCTGATACCAACTGATACAGGAGAAGATTATAGGAAACACAAAAATTTCTCAAAAATAATTTCAGTCATGAGAAATTCAAGGAAAAACTTTATTTAATCCAAAATTGAGCTGCCTCAAAGGGTTTACAACGTTTAAATAGTGAAACCTTAAAAAAATTCGGAAAGAAATTACCTAATAATAAAAAATATTTTTTTTTAAAAAATGGAAAAAATTGAGATAATGACGGATCATGATTCTCTTAATCATCAGGATCATTTCCCAACAAACAGAAATCAAATCCGAGTTTATTTGACTAAAATATTGCCAAAACAAAAATTACCATAAACGGTAAAAACGCTTAATTGAGGGTCTAAACGATGGAATTTGTCCAAAATTTGACGCGCATCAGGGCCAAAAGCCCTGATTTGTGATCATTGGCCCGTTTCCAATCAAATTAGATTAGCAATTCTCCAAAAACGAACAACCCGAAATTAAATGAAATTATTATTTTGCCTTCATCAAAAAGGGAAAGGGAAAGGGAAATGTCAAGTCTTAGTTTTCCTCTCTTAGTTTAATTTCTCACTACAGCAAAAATGGGCTTTTGCAGTGGCCAAAAAAGTTGCAAAAGACCTTTTGCAGAGTTTTTCCAAGTGTTGCGGAGGTCGGTGTCGCCGTTGAGGGAAGACTTTTTGCAGCGTTTATTCATCGTTGTGAAAAACTCTTTTGCAGTGTTTTTTAAACGTTGCGGTAGATTTTTTTATTTTTTTTTGTACAGTTATGGTAATTGAGTAATTGACCCACAAAATTAAAAATAACACTTTGTGAACACATTTTGAAATTGCATGAAAATTGATAATTTCATTATAAATTTTCGAATCAATACAAAACAATATAATTGTTTCATCCATCATTCCACTAACTAGATTGTTGGAAGAAGTAGAGACATAAAATATCATCCCCAAATGTGGACACTTCAACTTGTGTTTGAACCCGGACTCTATTAGTAGAAACTAGTAATATGCCACCAACTTCATCTTCAGATGAATCACTCTCCTCAATTACTTCATAGGAGTCATCACTTTGCCCTTCATCATCATGCTATTTCTGGTATCATCATCATCATCACTTGAGGCAACATATATAAAAAAGTTGAAGTAATATACTCCTCATTCACATTTTGAAATGAATCACTTTCGTCTGCATAAAGGTCGAGCCAGTGGCTAGAGTGTAACTCGGTTGTCAACCTCCAATTGGCAATGTGCCGCTCTCCAGTATGCTTTTCACATCATATCTTCTTATTTCAAAATTAGTCACAGCATTTAGTTTGTGAAATTTAATGGCTGCAATGTCGTAAGCCTTGGCTGCTTCCTCTTGTGTGCCTGAAACAAAAACAAAAGTTAAGATCAACTTATACTACATGTACAGGTTCTAGTCTAATTCAGTTTATCTTATCAAACAAGCTAATAGAATAATCGATTATAATGGAGTCGAGAAGGAATTTGGAAGCACTACAAGAGAAGTAAATTTCAAGAACCTTAAGCCTTCTTGGACTTGGAACTCCAGTTGAATCAAGATTAGTCATGGTGGCTCATCCCCTATTAAAACCGCATAACGTACAATCTTACCAAGACTAGTCGAAAGTACCTAATTCACATGTGCATCAAGTCCAGCGTTAATATAATCCGTAAGACAATAGTTATGAGAACCAAAAAAACAGGACACCAAAATAATGTCTAAATAGGTGAAATTATATGGGAAATGGAGCTTAGAAGGAAGAATATGCTTTATTTCAAACAAATAAAACTTTCAGAAAAATAAAACTTTCGCAACGTTTTAAAAAACGTTGCTAAAAGATTTGTCTTTAAAAAATTTCGCAACACTAACAAAACGTTGCAAAAAAGTGACATTAGCAACATTCACTTAAAAAATGTTGTCAAAGCTCAATTTTGTTAAGCAATGGCAACATTCACGTATTAAAATGTTGCGATAGACCCCTTTAGCAACATTTAACTGTCGAATGTTGCCTTTTATGTGTTGCAAAAGCTATTTTTTGGTGTAGTATCTATAGTTTTGATTATAAATTGAGGACGATGTAGGAACTAAGTTCGGGAGTATAGTTTAGTTAGTTTGCTATATTTGTTTGTTTGTGTGATATGCATAAAAAAATTTGAAAAATTCAAAAATATATTTTCTTATTTAGTTTATTTTGTGTGAGTTGGATATCCTTGTTGGCTATGATTATGACCAATACCACTTAACCTATTAAAAGGACAGTTTGGAGTGGTTGATCGGATGTTGGGAGTTATTCACATTAGTGTTGATCTCTGTGCTTGTTGAAAATATTGGTTGAGTATTTTTGGCCAACAAATAGAACCTACGTTTAATTTCAATTACTTATTTAGAAAGTAAAAGACATCTGACTAGCCATGACACATAGGAAAAACTTACATACATTGCTGTGTGAAGCTAATCTTGATTAACTTGGCCCTATTCATCATCAATGTTTAGAAGACCATCTAACGTGAAAGACGGCTACCTATAATCTAGAGTCAAAGCTACTTTCAAAAATTAAAGAAAATATCCCAAAAACATAAGAAGGGACATTATGAAAAAGAAAAAAATGCACCAAAGTATGTAGAAGCAATTACAAAATAACTATAAGCACTATTTTTGCTCGACTAAGCCTTAGATACTTCATTTGAAATTTAGACTTCTGATAAGCCTTATTATCCTAGTTGAAGTGTAGAGGATGAGATATTCAAATCTATGGAGAATCATCACATATCGAGATAGTGACTTTTATTAGTGATACCTAACTAAACTTAAGCGGAAAAGAAATAAGTGCTGTGATAATCAACCTTAGAATAAACACCCCGAGCATGTGAAAAATAAGTTTGGGGATGTGTAAAAAAAAATATGACTATTGAGGGTCATGAAGTAACCAACCTAAAAGCTCATGATAATTATATTGAATATGTGCATACACACATCTATTGAACATTGAATAAGTGAGAATTAGTTTTTTTTACATTACTAATTATGATCTTTTTATGAATCGAATACGTAATACAAGTTTGACAAAGTTATCTAATATTTTTATATTTTTGTTTGCACGGTATTTAATATATAATGTGCTTGGGACGAACAAGAGTTTAAGATCGGGGGTATTTGATAAGTGTATTTTATTTGATTATTCGGGTTTCAATTTATATTTCAATCAGTACTAAACATGATTTTATATTAAAAAAAAAAAAAAAAACTCAAAAGTTGGGGGAGGGGGGCACGGCCCCCCGGGTCAGTCCCTGGTGAAATTAAAGTGGAAATTACATATACCCCTACTTTTCAAAATCCAAGTTCAAAAATCAGATTTTAAGTTTTAATGTTCAAAAATCAGATATTTTAGATATAGATACAGATTTTTTATATTTAATTGAATATTAATAATAACGTTATAAAAATTGATTTATACACAACCCAAAATTAATTTTCAAACCCTAAATTACATTCTCTCTCTCACGTCTCTCAACTCCCTCACTTCTCTCTCACTCTCTCACACCGGCGGGCGGCGACTGCTTCTCTCCTCCGACGACGATCTGAGCTACCAAGCGCAGCGACGACGACGGAGAGGGTTTATTAGAGGGTGATCTGAGTCGCCGCCCCGATGAGCAGAGATCCTCTTTGGGCGACTGCATCTCTCCTCCGACGAGCTACCACGCGCAGCGACGACGACGGAGAGGGTTTATTAAAGGGTGATCTGAGTCTCCGCCCCGACGAGCAGAGATCCTCTTTGGGCGACTGCATCTCTCCTCCGACTGCATCTCTCCTCCGACAATGATCTGAGTCGCCGCCCCTTCAACTAGTGCTCTTACCTTAACCTCAAGTCCAACATCTGGCTTTCGGACTCCACTCCTCCTCAGATCACAGCCGCGATTATTTACCTGATTTGTGTTATTTGTGTGTGAGGCAAATTTCGAGGTAATTGAGCAGGAGTTGGATTAATTAAATGTCTACCCACTGTCGTTTGTGTGTGAATTTCATTTCTCACATGTGAATTTGTGATTTTAATGGTGTTTGCGTGGTGGTGCTGCAGTTGGTGGTGGTTGTTTGAAGGTGAGGTGATGCCGTCTTGCAAGCAACTGAGGCGGCAGTTTTTTTTTTAATGGCGGTGGTGCGATGCTGGTGATGGTCCGGTGGTGTGGTGAGGTGCGGGCGACAGTTGTTTGAATCTGTGTTGTGTTTCGTGACCAACTGGACTGCATAAGGGGCTAATTGTGACCGCGCTGAGACCTTAAAATCCGATTATTTGTGACTAAATATTAATCTGAGCCATGTGCAAAAATATTTTTGTAACATATGCGATCATTTGAAAATAACCCGTGATTATGAACAAAATCCTGAGTTGTGACCTAGGCTGTGACCTGTAACCTGAGTTGTGACCTGGACTGTGACATGTGACCTGAGTTGTGACCTGGACTGTGACTTGTGAATTGGACTGTGACCTGAGTTGTGATCTGATTGTGACCTGGGTTGTGACCTGGACTGTGACTTGTTACCCGGACTGTGACTTGTGACCGGACTGTGACCGTATAAAAAAATTCATGTCACCGGAATAGTTACCGGAATCGGAGAGTCGCCGGAACAGTCGCCGGAGAGGTCGTCGGAACAGTCGCCGGAGTGGTCGCCGGAGCGGTGGGGTGGTGGGGGTGGGTTTTATATATATATATATATATATATATATATATATATATATATATATATATATATATATATTTTTTTTTTTATTTGTTTATTTATTTATTTATATAATTAAATATTTATATATATGTGTATGTATAGGTCAAATTTTCTGATTTTTGAAATATGAAAGTTGTTTTGTTATTTTTGAAATAGGGTAAAGATAAAGTAGGAAAACTGAATTTTTCCCGAAATTAAATGAATAATTTAATTTCACTTATCATTTAATATCATATACACGTTGCCTAAATTGAAATTGCAACTCCAATTGGCCTAAATAACATTACTTTAAAGTAAATGCTTTAAAACTGGCGATTGAGGCAATTTCACAACAGGAAAAAAAATTCAAACCTTGGTAGTGAGAAACATAAAAAAATCTGGACAGCTGTAAGACAAAATGACTGGTTTCTTTGACCATTCTTATTCACTGCATATGTACTCATTTGAAACAAAACTATCGAACTAGCACGAAATGTCTCGTTGCTGCAATTATTTGACAAAATGTGAAACAATAGGAACCAAACTGTTCGACTTGAAAAGGTTGTTCATGCAACAGAGATGTTATGGTCGGTGCATGGGAACCATAAATAGGACGTTAAAGCTCATAAAATGAGAACTAGAAAACAATCCATTTCCTTTCCAAATTCTAAAAGTAAAAGATAGAATGAATACCCAAATTTCCGCATCGGCTGCTCCATTAATTTCCACCAAAAATGCAGGAATAGAGGATGCTCGGCGCTCGGTCACATATCATCCTTCAGTTTGGGGGGACTATTTCCTTGCATATAATTCTCATCTCACGGTACAATTACACTTTTTTTCCCATCCCATTTAATACCTTTTTCTTGTTTTGAGTTTTTATTTATGTACAGTAGGCTATTCATATTGCAAGATTATCACATTAATGTGGTAGATGGTTCTACTTAAGCAGGATGTGTCGACCCATGAAGAGAAAGAACATCAAAGACTAAAAAAAGAAGTGAAGAATCTGCTAGAGGCAGTGCCAGATGATTCTTTGCATAAACTAGACATAATCGATGCAATCCAACGTCTTGGAGTTGGTCACTATTTTGAGACCGAAATTGAAAAATCTCTAAGATATATATACGAAACTTACCATGAAAGTTGTGGCAAACAAGAAAGCAATCTTCGTATCACTGCTCTTCGATTTCGGTTACTAAGACAACAAGGATATAATGTCTCGTGTGGTAAGTAAAAATCAGAACACCTAAACATGCACCTAATTTGGTACATGCCACAAACATACACAAAAAGTCACGTAAAAAATTTTTGTCCCTAAAAGTTAGCATGCACCTCCTATATCTTTTTAAGGGTACATTCATGTTTTTCTGGCTGAAACAGATGTTTTCAACAAATTCAAGGACCGCCAAGGAAAATTTGATGAATCTTTGATTAGCAATTTACAAGGCTTGTTAAGTTTGTACGAGGCTGCTCAGTTCAGAGTATATGGTGAGGAAACTCTCGAGGAAGCATTGAAGTTTACTATCACCCAACTCAATTCCGTAGTCCTCCATGTGAGTAATTCTGTGACTAAACAAGTTAGGGAAGCTTTGGAATTTCCAATTCATAAGACTATGACGAGGCTGGGGGCAAGAAAGTTTTTATGTATGTATCAAGAAGATAAATCACATAACGATAAGCTGCTGGATTTTGCAAAATTAGATTTCAACTTATTGCAAAAGATGTATCAGAAGGAGCTATACGATGTTACAAGGTTAGCTTTGTTTTCTCGAGACATCAGTAGTGTGAATTATACCATTTTCTCTTAGTTTTGACTAATGTCTAGCAACAGGTCTTATCAATTTAATATTGAATATAAATGCTAGTAAAATTTTTGAGATCTTACTTCTTAAAATAAATTTTACGTAGGTGGTGGAAGGCGTTAGAGTTTGAAAATAAATTACCTTTTGCAAGAGATAGATTGGTGGAATGCTACTTTTGGGCATTGGGAGTATACTTTGAGCCCCAATATTCTCATAGTAGGAAAATGCTAGCCAAAGTAATCACCATGATTTCTGTCATTGACGACATCTATGACATTTATGGAACTCTAGATGAACTCACTCTTCTCATGGATGCAATTGAAAGGTAAATTATTTCAGTGCATTTTTTATTATCTCATAGCGTACTTACGAATTTATTAAACAAAATAAAGATTCATCTAAACAATAATTCGATATGGGATATCTTCATGAGCAGATGGGATCTTAGTCTCGTTGATCAGCTACCACCATACATGAAATATTATTACAAAGTTCTTTTAGATGTTTATGTCGAGATTGAGGAAGTGTTGGGAAAGACCGGGAAATCATACCTTGTTCGCTACGTGATAGAAGAGGTAATTAATTAATTACTAGATAGACTCGTTGTGTTTGCTATATATCAAATGTATATATTCCTAAATCAATGTTCCAAATTTCAGAAGAAAAGACTGGTGAGAACATATCTTCAAGAGGCGAAATGGGAGTACAGTGGCTATATTCCGAACCTGGAAGAATATATGAAAGTGGGAAAGCCATCTAGCACTTATTTATTGTTTATTTCAGTTTCTTTGACAGCCATTGGAGAGTTAGTGAGCAAGGAAGCCTTTGAGTGGGTAGCAAGTGATCCACTAATCCTACAAGGTTTAGAAGAAATCGGTAGACTAATGAAGGACTTGGTAGGATTTGGGGTAAGAAGTGCATATTTTTGCCTTCCATGATGGTCCATACAAACATATCACAAATCCCATAGTCGATTTAACAGTGGCCTAATTTTTTGTTTTTGCTTCTATTGTTTGCAGTTTGAGCAGAAAATATCAGCAGTTGGATGTTACATGAATCAAAATAATGGTGCCTCAAAAGAGGAGGCTTTTGCAGAAATTCAAAAACAAGTTACGAATGCATGGAAAGTCATAAACCAAGAATGTCTTCGTCCAACTGCTGTGCCAATGGCTTTCCTCAAGCTAGTTATTGTCAATCTTGCACGTGTCTCACATACTATGTACAAAGACACAGATGAATATACTCATTCAGCAGACAAATTAAAAGATAACATAACTTTGTTATTGATTCAACCTGTGGCAATACCATGATCAATGTGTAATGATTGTAATAATTGGAAAATACGGATGGCCATGGATTGTTGCTGTAATAATGATTGCTCTATCTGAAATTATTATATGAAAATCGGCAAATATTATTTGCTGCTGTAGTTTTTTCTTGTAAAGAAGTTGAATGGTTGAGGAATTTAATAATATAATTTTTTCCTTTTTCCTATAAATCAGATGATTCTTAAATTTCAGTGATCCTTTATGGACCTTTCTCAAAGTTCACTGATAATTTGGGTTATAATCCCATCTTTTGTTAGTATATTTTAAATTGTTTTACATGAGACTCGTTTATGCCTTTTTAAAACTTGGAAACTCCTGCACCCTTTTTTTTTAATATTCTTTATTTCTTTTATATATGTTCATAGAAAGATGATAATAAATTAGTCATTCCATAATGTTTTAATGGAGGAAATAGATGGCAAAAAACTTTTATGCAAATAAATGTTGATTTGAGAGTCCAAATGTCAAAATTGAAACGATAGGGACGTTTTGTGTTAATTACCTATATTTGACGAATTAAATTAACGGAATGAGACGAAAATGACAAACCTTGCAAGAAAATATTGATAGAAGCTTACAAATGGCAAGTTCGAAATGATAAAGGACGATTTGTGCATGAATGCAAACGATGTGAACGTTTTGTCCTAATTACCCTAATTATTAGACCGGAGTTGCAAAGTTGAGAACATTTTCACATAACCGAATTTGTAAGAACCTTGCTGCATGCACAGTATTCTATGCACGCAGAATTCCACCAGACCACACACAACACATGTGGGGTCCGCATTTTTTGCAATATATTATTCACAGTGCGACCCATCTCCATGCACTACAACAAAAACAGCCTACGACAACGTTCAAAAAATGTTGCCGTCGACCTTTTACAACGTTCAGACGTGTGTTGCAAATCAAGGTGTTGTCGTAGAGTATAACCTCTACGGATCAACGCTGTGTGACAACTACTTGTGGTCTTGCTAACAAACAGATCCAGGTTATAGGTCACCTCTACAGTAGCGTTTATAAAACGTTGCCAAAGGTCACCTACGGCAACGTTTCACATTTGGCAACGTTTCATAAACGTTGCCGTAGGTGATTTTACAGTTTTTTTTTAAAAAAACAATTCTACAATTATGTAATTTCCAACAAACCTTATAAATTAATAATAATTACAAAACAAAATGCTTTCGATTTTACAACAAAGCTAATAATCAAATTTTACATAATTCTAATAAACAAAAATAGTAAATATGATTCAACATTAGCCTACTCAAAAAGTTATACAGCAATCACAATTGACCAAAAAAATATTACAAAATATTGGATCAATATCTGAGTTTGCTTAGATGACCAACAAGCTATCCCAAAAATATCCGAGTTCCTCTTTATCCATTCTCAACATAGAAGCTAGAGGACATAGAAATGGACTTGCAGCAACACATTGAAGGACAAAATTATTTACCAAAATTAAGGAAAAAATTTGCCCAGCAACAAAAGTCACCAAAAAAAAAAAAAAAAAAAAAAAACCAAATAAGTTCAATGATTATAAACGAAGGTAATATAGAATTCACTTCATGAAATGACCAAAATGAAGTATTCCTCTACTAGTATCCCAACACATCTAACCAATGCCAATATTGTTCACAGTAAAAGAATCCCAACACATCTAACTATATTCACAGCAAAAAAAGTAGTAGAGCAAGAAAGCAGAACAAAGAAGACCAGGGAAAAAGGAGAGTTAGTCTAAGGTCTAATCATAGTTAGGAATATTTTTCCAATAAAATAAAATCTCTCCAAGAAACATAACTTCATCACACAACTATAATACTACTCTTTGGCCAATCAATAGTTCTTCCCATGGCTTCATGAAGAGTTCGAAATTCATCTGTAGGTCTGTATAAGGTCAAATGATCCATATACACATCATCAACCCAAACCTTCCAACGGTCTCTTCCGAGTGGCAAGCGATGCACCTTTGCACTTAGGTCTGTTGTTGCAATTCTCCCTTCTACTACAACTTCTTTCTCTTCAAACATGTGCCAAGGCAGTAGTTGACACCTAGCATTTTCCATACGTGTAATACCCCCTTCGACACCACTTCCTTTGGTAGACTACAAATTCATAGTAAATAGAAAATATATTATTTTTATTAGTATACTCCAATCTAATTTTATATTTAATAAACTTGTAATAATGTTGGATACAAAAACCTGAGGAGTAAAAGCTCTTGAAGTCCCATCCTCCGCATTCTGAAAAATGATACAAAGATTATAAAAATTATTCTACATATTCTTGGGTATAATAAGTTATATTATCACAATATAAATAATGGTCAAACATTCTAACCTGTTGACTTAACTTGAGAAGTGCTTCAACCTTTTCTTCTAGGGCTTCCATCCTTTCCGACTGAGTTTGTAATTGGCTTTCAAGTTCTCTAACTCTCCCATTACTTTGAATTTGTCCATCCAATTTTGATAGTGCAATTCCAAACCCAAGTCCCCGAACTCTTCCATGACGTTCAGGAGCTAACACTCGAGCAACAACATCATCGCGGATAAAATCTTCTGCTGATGTATTAGAAATTGATTGAGCACAATCTTCAATCTTTTTCTGCACTCATGTAACTCAACTTTTATACTAACAAGTGATATAATATAACCTATTATTCTGACTATGAACGTTGAAATAATAAACATGCCAAAGTCTCGGTAACTGCTTCATTTATTGGTTTTCCATCCTTCCTAAGATGTCCAACAGTCCATACTCTAATTCTTAACCCTTTGATATCTGGATTTTTTTCCATATGCAATGCAAATCTAGTAATTACATGTACTAGTATGGGACATTTTCAAGTAAGAAGGGTAAATATGTTTGTAATTGTAATTGTACCATTTCATGAGCCATACGTGAATAACCCTTTCGACCCATAGTGTGGAGAAGCTTCTGATTAGTTCTCAAATTGTCAAACTTGTCGCTCTTTTCCTATTAAGAAAACTAAAGTATAATACGAAAATAATTATAAAAGTTTTAAACTTCATATGCAAATATACTTCCATGAAATTCAGCAGAAAGAGTATCCTCGACAAATTTCTTCCACACTTCTTCAGAATTAATATTCTTTGGTCTAAGAAGGACAATAGTGCGTGCTTTATTCATAGATGATTCGACTTGAGTTCTAATTTTTTTTCTCAGCCTTGATTTGAATGTCCTCCAATACTTTCCCATATATTGAAATGTTATTCTTTGATGACAATCACTCACATTGAATCTTTGCTGTATTCATGCACAAAAATAAATTAAATACTTAAATCTGGTATTGTCATTAATAAGGAAATAAATCCATAACGAAATAATCTTCAAAGTTAGTTGAGAAATATACCTATACAAAATTCCAAAGTTCAATTTTTTTCTTTTCTTCCACCGAATGCCAATCTTTACTTACAACGGGCACATGTTCTCGTACCATAGCTCTAATTATGCTAGCAAATTTAATTGAGTTGTAGCCAACTACTTGCCCATATTCATTAAATTCGAGCTCCATCTTCTGATAATTCTTTTCAGGAATCATTTTCACTTGGGTTGGACCCCTTTGCTTTTTCGACACATTTATATTTGCTGGTGGTGTGTTTTGTTCATCATTAATTGGAGTAGATATAGTATGTTTTGGTCCGCTCGAAGTTCTTAGACGTTTATTAGTCTCTCGAATTGCAATAGCAATTGCAACTATTGGTCATTTAGAACTCTTGGAAGTTTGTTTCATTGACTTTACGAATGCAACATGAAAACAAAAGATAAATGTAATTATTTTCGAAACTTACTAAATATCTTACGTATTATAGGAAAAAACAATTACCTCATCTTTGTCCATCGTAAGAAATCTATTTCGCACTATCCCTTACTTCGAAATATTATCTAGAGACATGATAAAAATCTGTAACATCAAAATAAATTAAAGTTAGAGATCTTAACAAATTCTAAACATTATATATTTCATAACAATCATAATATTTCATTTGTTGCATGTTAAAGAATAATATAAATAAAAACACTATATCCACGAACGTTGAAGAAAAAATAACTACACAAGGGAGTTACCAAAGTAATCTACGCATTACATAATACACCTTCGACGTCTATCCTTGCATAGTTCTCCTCATCAAGGTTGTCTGTAATTAACTGTGAACCCAACCCTAGTGGAATAATTGCCTCGTAAGTAGTAATTTCTCCCATCTGCGATGTATGAAACTCTCTTGGTGGCGATTACAAAACAACGTACCAACTATATGTTTCATTCTTCCTAAAATAAAAGACTTGTTTCGTTTGTGTTGTAAAGATGAAATGATCATTTTCAAATTGCATGTGTCCTTCGTTAAGGTTAACCAGAGTGAATCCATCTTCATTTTTTATTCCATTCAAGATATTTTCCCAATCACACTTGAATATTGGAACATGAAACGTGTTATAATCAAGAACTATAACATCACGCAAAACTCCATAGTATTGAACTTGCCCAACTACATGTGCATTATCTTTTGCACTAGATCTACAAATGGTTGTTGCTTCAACTAAAATGCCACTATTTTGACGAGATTTTTCTACATCTTTAGTGTGAAATCGAAGACCATTTATGATGAAACTAGAATAAGACATGGACTGACATCTAGGACCACGTGCAAGCCACTTCACATTGTTCGAAACATTGTCCATCAATAGTTCACTTTCAATCTGTTTTTATTTTACAAATGTTTGATATAAAATAATCAATAACACAACCAAATATTGATTTTATGTATTCCAACCTTATCAACCAACCAGGCAGCAAATGAATCAATGTGCTTCTTATACAGTAAAGACTCAATTCTTCCTAGTCATTTGTCCCTCTTTAGTTCTTCCATATGCATCCTAAGGCAAATACAATATTAAGTCGAACAAATATATATGGTCGAACAACTTAAAATTTATTGAAGTAGATATTTAATAACGTACTCTATGTATGGTTGAACTTCTGTACTATTTAGCAACACATAGCGATGATCAACTTTCAACATCTCATCGGAGAGTACAATAGGCTTCCCTTTAGAAATTGTACGCCTTCCAACCAATAAATCACTCTCATATTCTTCATTGTGTGCAGGCTTAGAGACTATTTCCGATGCTTGTGTTATGTATTTGCTACAAAACATCGCATTTTCTTCCACAATATATCATTCAGCCATGCAACCTTTAGACCGTGCACGATTCATAACATACCCTTTCAACACTTTCATATACCTATACAAATGTAACAATCTAAAACGTATATAACCAATTTGATAATAAATTTAACTTAAGGGAATAACTTGAAGCAGTATTACCTTTCAAATGGGTACATCCAACGATAGTGTACTGGTCCACATAAGCGAATTTCTCTCCCAATGTGGATTGTTAAATGTACCATTATATCAAAAAAGGAAGGCGGGAAATACCTTTCCAACATGCATAAAGTTTCAGCAACGTCCTCCTCTAATTGTTCGATCTTATTTCTATCCACCACTCATTGACATATTTCATTAAAAAATGAACATAATCTAAAAATGGAATTCCTTGGACCTTTAGGTAGAAGTCCTCTCAATGCAACAATTATTAAAATGTGACAATCATGAGACTTGAGTCCAACTATCTTACATTCTTCCACTGAAATGTAATTTCCAATATTAGATCCATAACTTTCGGGTAATCTCAAGTTAGCAAGCCTTTTACAAAATATTTATCTTTCTGCACGTGATAAGGTGTGAGGAGAAATAGGTAGGTAAAATTTATTTTGTCTAGTCTCAGGATGTAAATCATGCCTAATGTTCATAACTTCAAAGTCCTTGCGAGAGTTAATGTCATCTTTGGATTTTCCTTTGACATCCAAAAGTGTATTAATGATACTGTCACATATATTCTTCTCCACATGCATCACATCTAAATTATGACGTACAAGTAAAGTCTGCAAATCAAATATCAATTTTAGTTATGGTAACTACATGCATGTAGAAATATTAAAATATTACAAGAGTTACATTCCAATATGGTAGATCGTAAAATATAGACTTCTTCGTTATATTAGATTGAGCTGTATTCTTCTTCCTCTTTCGCTTACCATTTTTTCCCAATCATTTGTAATTTTATCAACTTCAATAGAATCTTCTTCACCATTTTTTATCTTCGGCTTAATACTAGTTTCAATATGTCCATTAAACCAACTTCTTTTCATACGAAGTGGATGATTAAAGGCGAGAAATCTTCTATGTCCCACGTATGCAAACTTCCTACCATGCTTCAACCATAGTGAACATGTGTCATCACGACAAATAGGGCATGCAATTTTTCCTTTGACAGGCCATCCGAATATGTTTCCATATGCAGGAAAGTCATGTATTGTCCACATCAAAATAGCTTTTCAATTGAATACAGAATTTGTGACTGCATCATACATCTCAACTCCATCACTCCATAACAACATTAAGTCGTCTACAAGTGGTGTCAAATAAACATCTATGTCCTTACCTGGTTGTTTTGGTCCCAAAATCAATAAACTCAGCATCAAACTTTCCTTTGACATGCATAATGAGGGAGGCAAGTTATATATAGTTAAAATTACTGGCCAACAACTATATTTAAAACTAAGATCTTTGAAAGGATTAAACCCATCAGTAGCAAGACCTAATCTAATATTTCGAGGATCTAATGTAAAATGTGGCCACCTTCTGTTAATCATTTCCCAACTTAATGAATCAACTGGATGCCTAATTTTACCGTCTGAACTTTTTTTACTTGAGTGCCATCTCAGTTGTGTTGCCATCTCTTCTATTCCGAACATCTTCTTAATTCTTGGTATTATAGAAAAATAACGCAACACTTTCGCTGGAATTTTTCTCTGAATTTTTTTAGTCTGTTGGTTAACTTTCCATTTTGAGCAACCACATTTTGGGCATAACTCAGCTTGTTCGAGCTCCTTCCTATATAGACAACAATTATTCACGCAAGCATGTATCTTCTCATAGCCAAGATCAAATGTATTGACAAGTTTTTTCATCTCATAAAATGAGTTTGGGAGTGTATTATTATCTGGCAACATGTCTCCAACAAGATTTATGAGTTCATCAAAACCAGTGTCAGATATACCATGTGAAGCTTTAAGCTTAAACATAGCAACTGAAGCTGACATCATTGTGAATGCCCTACAACCAGGATATAAAGGCGTTTCAGCATGGTCAACTAAACTTTCAATCTCTTTTGCTCTTCCATCAGGAGGGTTTTAGGATCTATATCATGTTGTACACAAAAGTCCTTAAACATCCTATGTGACTCAGGTATTTCTACATTGAGCAAATTTGATTCACTTGCTTGTTCTCCATGAAATAATCAGACACTATATGTAGGATCCATACCCTTAATAATCAAATGTTCATAGACTGTATCATAGTGGTGATGCATTAGATTCCTACACCTAACACAAGGGCATACTATCATTTCTGGATTGTAACTTTCACGAGCTCGTTTAACAAACTTCTGGGCTCCATCTCTATATTGTTCTGAAAATCTACAAGTTAAATTTTATGATCATTATATGTTACATTTTGTTCGATTGATATTTAGATCTGCAATATTTAATTTTAGATGATAACCTTGATAAGTGTAACCACTCTTTGTCCATTGTATGTAAAGATACTATTCAACACTGAACAAGAAAAAGATACATTAGATAAAAAGATTAGTAAATGCTATAAGGAGCCCATGTGTAAAACCTGCTCAAATAATCTCACAATTGATAATTAATCTAATCTAAAGAAATTGGTTTATCAACAACATAGTAACGGACATCCAACATTAATGATTGTAATAGTTTATTAATTCTTTTAATAAATAAATGTAGCAAGACTCGAACGAAAGGAGTGATAATGATTTTATATAATACCATATTATTATGTTTAATAATATAAGCCACTTTGATTGAACCAATTTTATCCTTGAACACAGAAAAAATTATAATACTTCCCAAATATGGAGTATAGTTCTCGTGCCACTATTTAATTGACATTTATATCACTTATCATAGTATAAGTTTGAAGTTGATGACAATGGAAAAAGATGGACAATGGTTTTTGAATCTGCTCGGTTAGTACCAAATGTCCCAAGTAGAATATTTTGCTTCAACTACTCTTGTTAGTTACTTAACTAACGGGGACTTGACATGGTGTATTACCTCCAATATAATTTATTGGTTATGAGCTTGATAATAGCAACATAAACAATCATTTATATTGGTGATAGTACAACAGGTTAAGTCTGTTAGTTAAGAACAAGCTCGAAAAATTGATGCAAGATATTCTAGAACTTAACTATTAGTGGAAAACTTTCATTTGATCTCGACTGAGAAAAGCCTTTATCTATTTATTTTTATGGTGGGGTTTGGTACTTTGGTTAATGGAGGAAGTGGCCTTCTTATGCCTTAAATCGACAATTAAACTATGCTTTTGTCTATGACTGGAATCTAGTCCTGGAGGCATCAAAGAGCAATCCAATCCAATCCTATGGTAGGCTATGAAATCAAACATCAATCCAGTGCTGGAGGCATCAAAGTCGAAACAATGGCCGTTTTCTTAACATTTTCCATTGCTAAAATCAGCCTAATCACAATCACAGCGATATTGATTTTCTCTAATCCTTTTTCAACTGCCACTAAAACTGAAATTCCCTCTAGCCCGTTCAAAAAAGTGTATGCTTTTGGTGAAAAATATAGAGACACGGGCGACAAACAATCATCCTCTAAACATTGCCCCCACAATAGTCTCATATAGATCCCTCCCTCCAGACTTTTCCCTGCTTCATAATCCAATTCCTAGTACTAACAGAGCAATCTCAAAAATAAATTCACGTTCCCAACCGCATCAGCCAAACCCTTTCAGGAACCACTGCAATCACTACAATAAGCTACTAAAATGAACAAATTCTGGATTACCAAAAAGTACGAAGACTAACCAAAAATATGAGAGGCGTTGGTGGTGGAAGGCGGCGAGATTGAGAATCCGTCTTCTTCTGTGGCGAGACAGAGGAAACGTATTCAAGTCATAGATACTGGATTTGCCGGATTATAAGATGCTGGATTTGTGTTGGCCATTGAGAGATTAGAGAACGGGAGATGCCGGATTGGGTTTAGGGCAAAAAGTCGTCCATGGCTTTCTCTATTTTGATTATAAGACGCGGTCGGTTTGGGTGGATATTTTGTGGGTTATAGTTGAAATGGGCCAAAAAATTTAGGCCCTCCAATTTTGAACCTGACTGAAGAAAAAAATTGTGGGCCAAAACGAATATTATTGTTGGATTGAAATTGATGGACTCATTTAAATGGGCCAGAATACCTTTCGCAACGTTTTGTAAACGTTGCGGAAGGTCACCTTTTGCAACGTTTACAAAATGTTGTGAAATGTGACCTTTCGCAATGTTTATTGAGTGTTGCGGAAGGTGTTACCTTTCGCAACGTTTAGTAAACGTTTTGTAAACGTTGCGAAAGGTCAACTCAATAAACGTTGGGAAAAGTGGTCTACCGTAACATTTTTTTAAAAAACGTTGCTAAAACTCATTTATATTAACCAATGGCAACATTCACTAAAATGTTGCTAAAAGATCATTTTGGCAACATTTATCAACAAATGTTGCCTTTTAAATGTTGCTAATGACTATTTTTGTTGTAGTGATGTGAGATTTCTAGTGAAAATCGGTGACCATTTTTCTGTACAAATGGTTTCAGCCAATTTGTAATTACATTATTTCCTTCGCGCACACATTTAGTAAGTGAATTTGACACATTCAAATTAGAGTTCATTTTGACAAAACTTCTGTGTTTGCTTCTACTTTTTGTAGAAGAGTTCAATGAGAAATTTACCTTAGGTTAATTACTTATAAAAACCCTTCTAGTATAAAACATTTTTAGATAATTATATAAGCATGTTTAAAATCAATTTCTTAATCTTAGAAATAGTTTTTGATTTTTCAAGAATCTTGTCTAATAGACTCTATGAAACATTCTATTTGGACAATCGGACATGATTGTTCTATTTGGACATAATCGAAGATTGTTCTCAAAAAATATTAACATTGAAGCGTAATTAATTCTTCATAATAAACGCAACATTAGCAGGAGCCAGAACATGAAATTTTGGTTCCACGAATGAGGGAAAAAAAAAAAATTCAGGTTGCTCGTCACAAATTAAATGGTATGGCAACATTTAAATGAAAGATGGGCCCACCTCAAGCGGACCATAATATGGTCCATCAGATTTTGTTTGACCCGCCATGTTTGAAAAAGGGAAAAATTCGTAAATAAGAGCTTAAGTTTCAACCATTTCAAATTTAAGTACCTAAGGCTTAAAATTTCAAATGTCAGATTTTTTCAAATTTTATTTATAAATAAATTAAGTAAACATATATTTTATTAATTAAATATATTAATGTTACAATTCCATATAGTTTGGTCACAAATTATAGGTCGCAAATTATTTCACAATTACAATTTTATAGGTCACAATTTTTTTATGAATCACAAATCATAAATTTTATATATCACAAATTATTTTAATGTAACATTTCAAAAAATTTATAAGTCACAATTTATTCATCGGTCACAAATCAAAAATTGAAACATCACAATTTATTTATAGGTCATAAGTCACAAATATTATAAGTCATAACTTATTAGACATTGACAAAATATCGGCCACAAATTAACAATTTTTTAGGGCACATTATTTTTTGGTCACAATTTATCTTTTTCATTGGTCAAATATTGTTTATTGCACACCGATTAATCAATTTAATAGTCACAAACAACTAAATAATGTGTGACCACCACCAATACTTGTGACTACCACCTCACCATTGCCACCAACAGCATGACAACTGAAACCCCGTCGTCGGAACCACCACCCATCCTACAACCCAAAAAAAATCCCCAACCCTACTATCATTGCCGCTGACCACCTCCAACAAATTTTCAACTTCAAATCCACCAACACCACCACCTTGTCACCACAACCACCAACAAAACCATCGTCACCACCTCACCAACAAGATCCAACACCGTCGCCCAAACATCAAATTGCCACCTAAAAATCAACAAAATCACCGCCCAAAAATCAGTAAAATCACCGCCCAACCACCAACAAAATTACCGCCATCAACACTATCCAATATTATTGCCTAAACACCAAATCGCAAGCAACAAAATCTCTGCCCAAACAACACCAAAATCGCTATCACCATCACTACCACCACACCACCACCACCACCACCACAACCACCAACAAATCACCGCCACCACAGCCACCAAAAAGATCCAAGAGAATCACCGCCACAGCCGCCCAAAAAAACACAACAAATTTGATCCACAAACACCATCACCAGAACCAGAATGTCGCTGGTTGTGTGCGGTCGTACTCAGATAAGATCTACCAATTAACCGATCTCAACCACCACCATATATGACCGTTTCCGTTTCCGTCGCCACAGGAATAGCCACCGCCACCGCCACCGCCAACACAAGCACCAAACCCACAACCACCAACAACTTCAACACCACGGCATCGCACCGCCAACATCACCACTACTCATCGGCAATGCGATGGATACCACTCACGGCTACTGACAGTGACGGGGTGCTCCGCAAGTTCATGGGAGATGAAGTATAACGACTAGGTGATGGAAGAGAGAGAGCGGTGACGGTGATAGTGGTGGGTTGGTAGAGAGAGGGAGAGAGGGAGAAGAAAGTTGAAATTTGTTTTAGGGTTTGGGGTGGATTAGTTTAAATTTTAAATAATAATAATAATATTTAAAATTTTAATTATCATCTGATTTTTGGAAAAAAAAAACTTTTAAATCTGAATTTTGAAATTGGAATTTGAAAATTTTGATATGCTGTAATTTCTACTTTGAAAAATGAAAGTTGTTAGGCCAATTAGTGTTCTAAAAAAATTATAAAATTGACAAAAACAGCATTAAAAATGAAAACAAGAAGAAAATTATGAAGTGAAAGAAAGGCGGATATAAAAAAGGATAGTGTTAGCAAAAAAAAAAAAAAAAGGGAGAACTGGCTTAATCTTTAGTTGGGTGCGGCATATAATATCTAAGATTATCAACTACATGTCAAATTTTACTTGTCGTGCTATTTTATCAAAGGGAAAAAGGTACATAAAAATACGTTAAAGCCTAGTGATGGCAATGGGTCGGGTTCGGGGCGGGGCACCCTCACCCCACCCCACCACGCCACTCCCCCTCCCTGCCCCGCGCCCCACCCCGCCTTAGACTGGGCGAGGCGGGGCTCGAGGCGGGGTGGGGTGGGTACGGGGCGAGGACTTGCCCCGTTTCCTGCCCCATTTGTTTTTATTTTTATTTAAAATACAAATTCAAAATTTTAAAATTCAAAACAAATAATGTTCAAACTAACTATATCAATATTCAAAGCAAGCACTTGAAACAAAAAAAAAAAATGTCCAAAACAAATAATGTCCAAAACAATTTTTTTTTTTTTAATTCTTCACGGGCAGGTTCGGGGAGGGGCATCTCCGCCCCGCCCCGCGACCCGCGACGGGGCGGTGAACCTCGCCTCGCCCCGCCCCGCCCCGCCCCGCCAACACGTTCGGGGCGGGTTTTTTTGCCCCATTCGGGGCGGGGCCCCACGGGTACGGGGCGGGGCGGGGCGGGGCGGGGCGGGGCGGGGAAAATTGCCATCTCTATTAAAGCCCAACTTCGCTTTATTAAAGATAAAAGTTCTACATAACTTATCCAACTCTTCACGATAATCCTAGTATACATTAATTTTAGGTAAATTAATTGTAATATGTTTATTTTACACTAATGTAAGTTGCTATTGCTTTATATTTGTATGATATTAAAATTTCTTATATATAATATTATAAATATTGAAATAATCACAAAATTTACCTCCACGATAATGATGACGTGTGGGATGTTCCGGTTGCTCAAATCAACGAATGTTACCTACAAAATGAGGTCGGGGCTTTGTTCCCCGTTGTACCTCCGGCGTGAGAATCAGTAGTCGGTTTTAGGGAGCAAACAAAGAGTATATGAGCATTCAATAAGTTCGAGTTTTTCAGAAGCCAAAAAAATACCTTTCCCTACATTGGGGTATTTATAGGCGTTTGATGGCACGCCCCCCTGCTCCACGATTAACTGTGCCACGTGTCCCACATATGCCTTCCCACTTCCCCACGTTCTATAGCGTTGACCCCCACTTGTATTGCGGTTGGTCATGGTCACGTTTGCTGTTGGGTGATCTTCGTTTATCTCAGGCCATTTGTTTGGCTAAGTATAGCGAGGGTCGACGTCGTAGGACTCATAGGGGTAGAAGGCCCCTGTGAGCGTAGAGGACCCCCGGGGGGTCGACGTCTTGGGGGGGTGCGTTAAGTAGCGACCATCGAGGAAAATTGTTAATACCGTCCTATATCACTAGCCCCTCTGCCTCTTGTCGATATTTATCGGGGAGAGGTAGCATTCTCTGGCGCTGACCGAAAGTTTAGGGTTCAAACCGATTGGAAATGGAAAAACGAAAATATAGTCGAAACATCAACTGCCCGGCAGAAGGCCTTAAAGTGCGAATTTGAGGCTGGAAACGACCCCAACCGGGGTTCCCCCGAAAACATATTATAATAGAAAATCTGACAATGGTGCAAAAAGTTATGACCTTTTCGTGTTGCAACATTTTTGGGAAGTTTTCGGTTTATCTTTTCCTTTAATTCCAATGTCAATCGTCCGTGTGGCGCTCCACCATAGGTCCTTGGTTGTGGGGGAAAAATTTTTCTCCAAAAATTTCAAAATTTTCAAAGCCCTCTACTATTTAAAGGGTTGTGGTGGGAGCCCATCTCTTCCATTTCTATTTTGTCAAAATCTCCAATCTACTCCACCTCTTCCAAGGTAACTTCCTCTCCCACTCTTCATTCATCTCACATTTTATCATGTATAAGGCAATCATCTCCTCATCCGATGAAAGCGAAGGCGAGGAGGTGAGGGGGTCGGCCGACGGTGAACCGGCACCGACCAGCCTTGCTGGTCGGCCATCACCGACCGGCAAGGCTGGTCGACGGTCAACCATCGACCAGCACAGCTGGTTGACTTTTGGCCAGCCGTGAGGCTGGCCGAAGGTCGACCAGCACCTCGTTTGGCCGGGGGTCGATTTTTGTCGAAAATTTTCCTTACGAGGTCGGCCAAGTCCTTTTTGAGTCGAACACTTCAATATATTCGGTTGAATTTCAAGATTTCGAACCGATCTCTCCAAAACGTCATGTTGGGTCCACTAAATCTTTAAATCAAAACGTAGAAATTGGGCGAGATACCGCGGGTGAGGAGGTGGTTCTTGAGATCCCCGAGTGTCATAGCTTATACAACTTCCCCTCTAAGTTAGAAAAGTCACTTAAGAAGTATGAGCGGGTAGACAATTACATCTATAGAGCCCCTAGGCCCGATGAAACACTTCCCGGAACCGACCCCCACGAAGTTGCTTTTTATAAAGACATCATGGACGGTGGTTTTCGCTTTCCCATACATCGTATCTTTGTATCGTTATTCAATGAGTTCCACCTTACTCCTAGCCAAATAAATCCCAATGCTTGGAGAAAAGCGCTTTATTTCCTATATGTTTGCCTTAGCAAGAAAATTCCGCTGTCAATGGATCTCTTCAAGTGCGTTTTTGAGATGCACGAGTTAGCCCAAAGCAATGCCTTTGTTTATTTCACCACCAGGGTCCCGTTGCTTTTCCCTAAATTTAGGAATTCCAACAGTGGATGGAAATCCCGATTTTTTTTCGCTCGCCCTCACGATGGCCAATTTCCGTTTAACACCTATTGGAGGCATCTCCTAATTCGTCTTTTCAATAGCGAAGTCGAGATCACCCCTGTTTTGAAAAAACAAATCCAAAAGCTAACCAAAATTCCACCCCTTGCGCCTGATCTGGGGTCGGTTCTGACCATGAAGAACATGTTGCTGGTTGGGATCGGTCGTCCTATTGGTAGGTTTTCATACTTTGCTTACAAGCACTATTTTTTTTAGAGTATATTTTTTGTTGTTTTCTATTAGTCGAGCTAGACTGACTTGGTTGCTTTTGCATAGATATGGATCTTGACTTGGACGAGGTATTGAGGTCTTTGCCCGAGCTAGAAAGTGATGAGGGGTTTTCCCCTATTGATGGTAAGATTTTTACATGTCCTATTTTTCTTCTTCTTTGTTGCACTTCCTGACATGTTGATTTGGAAGCTTGATAGTCTTTATGTTGTTGACATAGGCATGGACTTCAACTTAGGAGCGACCATGGACTCCTTGGCGGGGTGCGGTCACGAGAGTGACGATGATCCACTACCGGCCCTGTTGAAGAGAAAGAAGGCCTGCGATGGGGGAGACAGCAGCCTACAGATAAGGAGGGTACTCAACTTTCAGACGACCTCTTCGAGGTAGTCCCGCCACCCGTGGATGCAGGGGGTAGCCCAAGTCATGTCGCATCCGAGCGTGAGGGTTCTCCTCTACCAGATTTCAAATTTCCTCATTCTCGAGGCTATTTGGAGATGAGGGCGGTTAAATCTTTGGTTGCGCCCAGGCGTGTTCAATCAATCGTTTGTCGGAGTGCCGATGACATTGAACGAGTTCTGTCGGTTCACACCGAGAGGGTACGTTTACCCTTTTTTTTTTGGGCCCTAATTGTATGATCTCTTGTTCGGTTCAGGCAGTGGCTCTTCAGGTTGGGCTCGCCGAGTCCAGCCGTCGCTTAGCTTTGGAAGTTGAAGGAGTTGAAGATCTTTGCGGAAGAGAAAGAGAGGGAGGCTCACCGTTACAAGAAGAAACTCTCTTCCTCTAGGAAGTCGATCGAGGATTTGGAGTCTCGTTCTATAGAGCAGGAGTCTGAGTTAAACAACTTGCGCTCTGTTTTGGCTCGGGCTCCTGAGGAGGCAGTGGCGCGATACAAGGCTTCTGCGGAGTACACCAAGGATTTGGAGACCTTGATAGAGTGATACAAGTCATATACTGATTTTGCTAAGGCTTTGAACTCTTATGGGGGGAAAGTGATGGCAGCGTCCATCAAGTTGACTAAGGAGTGGATATCTGCTGAGCATCCTTCCATCGATCCTACAGGCTTTGATAAGTTTTTGGCAAAGCGCAAGGGAAAGGAAGGCGGAGCCCCCCAGCCCAAGGCATTTGGGCATGCATCACGAGGTGGGAGTGATGAGACTTTTCGCTCGAGCCAGACCGAACTTTAGTTGCTGGCGTTTGAGCACTTTCCATTATGTTTTTGTCAGCTAGTTATTTTGTGCATTCTTCCAGTCCGGGATGTGGACACTTTTAGTTATTTTGCACGTTTCCTGGTTCGGGATGTGGACTGATATATTTGTTATATTCCAAGTATAAAAACTTGATCATTGATCGGCATTTTGGTTTTGCCTTCTTCTCCTGATGTATGTATATGATCGTTTATGCTAATTGCTGCGTGGTGAGAGGCGTTGATTGACGAGTTGGGTGATTTTGAGCCTTAGTAATTTTAGGTTTTGAAAACTCACCTCGAGCTCCTAGCGATCTTGAGCTAGTCAATTTTTAACTTTTTTGCTCATCGCTATGTGTCGAGTTATCTTGGATCGTCGAGGTCGGGGTTGGGTGATTTTGAGCCTTGACCATTTCAGGTTTTGGAAACTCATCACCAGCCCCTAGCGATTTTGAGCTAGTCAATTTTCGACTTTTTCGCTCACCGCTATGTGTAGCTAGTCAATTTTCGACTTTTTCGCTCACCGCTATGTGTCGAGTCAGTGATTTTGAGTTAGTCGATTTTTGACTTTTTCGCTCACCGCTATACATTGAGCTATGTTGGCGACGATGGGGTGGGTTTGTAATTTTCCTGTCGATCGATAGAATACCGAGATCTTTTAGAAGAAATAAACATGCCAAGATTTGGGGACTCAGTAGGTGCACCGGGACGTCCCAGCTAGGCTGGCCCTTCCTTAGCACCCTCATCATCTGCCGCCGCTTTGGCTTTTCATTAAACAATTCCAATCAAGCGTGCCCGTAGTGGACATTACATCATGAAAATCCTAGCTACTATATTCACATTGAAGCACTACGAAAAAATAGTCTTGAGATGTTCAGCGTTCCATGGCCTGCCTAGTGGTTTTCCCTTCAAGTCCTTTAGACTGTAGGCTCATTTTCTAAGGCTTCGTATTACTTCATACGGTCCTTCCCAATTCGGCCCAAGCTTCGATGGTGAGTGACCTGCTGCTGCTGCTTCCCTCAGCACAAGATCTCCCAACTGAAAGGCTATTGGTTTCACCCTACGATTGAAATACTCAGCAGCCCTCCGCTTATAAGCTATCATCCTCATGGCTGCTTTCTCTCTCACCCCATCTAGTAGATCGAGTTCCGCCCTGGTGGTCGAGGTATCAAGATGGCTGACTTTCATTCTGCCAGTCTCGTTGAGAACTTCTACCGGAACAACAGCTTCTATCCCGAAGGATAACTTGAAAGGGGTTTCTCCAGTGGTCTCTCGTGGGGTCGTGTGATAAGCCCACATAACATTAGTTAACTCGTCTACCCAAAGCCCCTTTTCCTTCTCCAATCGTGTTTTGAGATCCCATAGGATCGCTCGATTTGTTACCTCAGCCTATCCATTCGCTTGGGGGTGTGCTACGGATGTCAGCCTGTGGTCTATGTGATAACTTGAGCAAAAAGCCTTGAAGCCATGGTTGTCGAATTGTCTACCGTTGTCAGTGATGAGGACTCTTGGTATGCCGAATCTGCATATTATGTTTTTCCACATAAAACTTAGTACTTTTGCCGTCGTTATGGTAGCCATGGGTTCCGCTTCAACCCATTTTGTGAAATAGTCAATTGCTACTAGCAAGAATTTTCTCTACCCCTTGGCTATTGGTAGAGGCCCTAGAATATCCATCCCCCACTGGAAGAAAGGGCTTACTCCAAAAATGGCTAATTGCTGTTCGGCGGGCACATGGATCAAATTTCCATGACGTTGACAGGCGTCGCACTTTCTCACAAATTCTTTAGCATCCTCCTTCATTGTAGGCCAATAGTATCCTTGTCGCAAAGTTTTGAAAGCAAGGGTGGTTGCTCATTGGTGATTACCACAAATCCCCGAGTGTATCTCGAGCAAGACTTCGTGAGCCTCGTTTGTATAACTGTGCATCAATTATTGTGAATGATGCAGCCCGAATTTTCAGTCTTCTGGCCTCGGATGTCTCATTTGGCAACTTGTTGTCCATTAGGTAAGCCGTCGCGAGTCTAACCAACTTTCTCCATGTCACGCGCTCGCTATATCGGCTATGAGCAAAATGCTCGGCTGTCGCAGGACTTGTACATTTGTGCCGCTATGCAAGTGTTTGGGATTCGCTGATGCTAGCTTAGATAGGGCATCTGCCCGCTCGTTATCTTTGCGAGGAACCTTGGTTATCTTGAAACTAGTGAACCCCCTTTGCAAGTCCCTTACCTTTATCAGATAGGATGCCATCCTTCCATTTCTTGCTTCGAATTCACCCGTCACCTGCCCCACAATCAATTGAGAGTCACTGTAAATTTCGACTGATGTTACCCCGAGTCTGGCGGCCAAACTCAGTCCCATGATAACTGCCTCATATTCAGTGTCGTTATTTGTTGCCAAAAATTTGAAGCGTAACGAATACTCCAATTCTTTAGATTCTGGCCCTATCATAATGATGCCTGCTCCAGACCCCTCAGCGTGTGAGGATCCATCCATGAAGATTTTCCAAACCGCCTCAGTTTGCTCGGGTTGGTCAGGCGGAGTTGTAAGCTCTGCGATGAAATCTGCCAATGCTTGCGCTTTGATGGCCGTTCTAGGTCTAAATTCAATGTCAAATTCGCTCAACTCGATCGCCCACCTCAGCATCCTACCTGACATCTCGGGTCGATGTAAAATTTTCTTAACAGGCTGATCCGTCATGACCTATACAGTGTGGGACTGAAAGTACGACCTTAACTTTCTGACTGCTGCAATTAAGGTAAATACCAACTGCTCTGCGAGGCTGTAGCGAGTTTCTGCACCCCTCAACACCTGGCTAACATAATAAACAGGCTTCTGCGCCTTCGGGAATTCTTTCACCAGCACTGCACTGACTGCTTGTTTTGAAACTGCTAAGTATAAACTCAACACATCCCCTGCACATGGTCTAGTCAAGATTGGTGGCTGCTGCAATAACTGTTTTAAGGATTCAAGTGACTCCTCACACTCTTTGGTCTATTCAAAGTTGGAAGAGCCTCCAATCGCCTTGAACAAATGGTAACACTTATCTGCTGCTCTACTCATGAAGCGGTTTAGCGCCGCTACCCGGCCCGTCAACCTTTGGACATTCTTCTTATTTTCAGGGCTTTTCATCTCTAGAATGGCTCGAATTTTGTCTGGATTTGCATCGATGCCTCTCTGTGTTATCACAAAACCCAGAAATTTGCCACCCGTTGTTCCAAAAACGCACTTCTCTGGATTGAACTTCAGCTTGTTCTGCCTAGCAGTGTTGAACACTTTTTGCAAGTTGCTAACATGGTTGCTAGCCTTCACACTCTTGACGACCATGTCATCCACATATGCTTCTATAACCCCTCCGAGCAGATCTTTGAAGACCTTATTCACCATTCTCTGATAAGTTGCCCCAACGTTTTTTAGACCGAACGGCATGGCCGTATAACAATACGTCCCAGCATCAACTATGAAAGAGGTTTTCTCCTGATCTGACTCTGCCATGGAGATCTGATGATACCCGGAGAATGCATCTAGAAAACTTAGTCGTTCATGACCCGATGTGGCGTCCACTAGGTGATCTATTCTGGGTAGAGGGTACGAATCTTTTGGACATGCCTTGTTGAGTCCGGTGTAGTCTACACACATACGCCATTTTCCATTCGATTTTTTCACCAAGACGACATTTGCTAACCAATCGGGATACTGCACTTCCCTGATGAAACCCGCCTGTAATAGCTTGTCGACTTCGGCTTTTGCTGCTGCCTGCCGCTCGGGGGCAAGATTTCTTTTCTTCTGCTTTATCGGTTTAGCACCTGGTAAGATACCCAGGCGATGTTGTGCAACGGATGGGTCAACCCCTAGTATGTCGCTAGGGCTCCATGCGAAAACATCCAAATTACTTGCCAGACATTTCACCAACTCCTCTTTCTCGCCCTGCTCCAATCCTGTTCCCACGTTGAATTCACACTCTCCAGCCACTAAATTTTTTTCCGTTGTATTGAGGGGCTCAATCCGCCCCCTTGGAGGCTCGAGATCCAGCATCATTACTGGTGGTGACTCTTTCGTCCGTATACTGTCGACATAACACTTCCTCGAAGACTGTTGGTCGCCCCTCACGCTCCCCACACCTCGACTTGTTGGGAATTTCATCACTTGGTGGTAGGTGGAGGGAATTGCTCCAGCAGCATTCAGCAGGGGTCGACCGTAGATTGCATTATATGCCATGGGGGCCTTGACAATCAAGAAATCTGTTAAGATAACCACCCTTGCAGGATAGGTACCCAACGTCACCGGTAATTCCACGGCTCCCTCTGGTATCACGGTAGCTCCTCCAAATCCCAGGAGAGGGGTGGACACTGCTTTCAACTTTTCTAAGGGAATTTTCAACCCCACGAAAGCTTCCCAAGTGAGAATATTCGCGGCACTTCCACCGTCGACCAACACCCTTTTGACATCGTAATCTGCTATGTCGCCGACTATCACCAAGGCATCGTCATGGGGGGCCGCCACTCCTACTAAATCTTCCTCATCAAAAGTGATACCTTGATTGAACCTGGCCTTTTTGTGAATGGAGCAGATCCCAACTGTTCGCGCGTAGCTCTTTTTAGCCGAATTCGAGTCTCCCCCTGATGCGATCCCTCCAATAATCACGTTTATGACCCCGGCCCTGGGCGGTGGTCGGTCATCAACTTTCTGCTTGTTTCGATCATTTCTGGTGTATTTGGTCAGAGAACCCCGCTTCAATAGTCGTTCGATTTCCTCCTTCAAATGGATGCACTCTTCCGTATCATGCCCATGATCCTTATGGAAGTGACAATATTTGCTCTTATCCCTTTTGCTGGCGGATGCTGCCATCGGTCTCGGCAAGTCAAGCTCTTTCATATCCCTAATTTCCATCAATATTTTTGCCCGAGGTGTATTCAGGGGGGTGAAGGCCTTGTCCTCCTCTCGTCTTTGTCTGATGGATCGATCTGGAACATATCCTTTACCCATACGCTCATTCCTTGATTTGCCTTTATCAATAAATTTTCGCTCGTCACCTGACTTTCGCTTGTGGCCCACTGTCTCCCATCCTTCTTTCAAATTTTTCGTGACCCTCTCGGCTTCCTCTGCATCAACATACTTGTCACCCTTCTTCAACAGGTCATGCATTGACTCCGGAGGGTTTTTGGAGAGCGACATCTTGAAGGCTCGATTTCGCGTCCCGTTCATTAATGCTATCACCACTGCAGACATTTGAAGTTCCCTTATACCAAGGGTTGCTCGGCTGAACCTAGCCAAGTACTCTTGCAAAGATTCCTCCTTCTCCTGTACCACCTGCATCAATCCAATGGCTGTCTTTCGTTTTCTCTTACTACTCATAAAGTATGCCACGAAGCTCCTGGAGAGTTCATCAAAAGTCCTTATAGACCTAGGCACCAGTGTGGCTACCCAGTCTCTTGCTTCCCTCCTAAGTGTTGGGGGGAACGATCTACACATCACTGCGTCTGGGGCTGCATAGAGCCTCATTAAATCGACGAAAGTTCGCAAATGGTCCAGCGGGTCCGTAACTCCATCGTACGCCTCTATCATTGGCCGTTTGAAGCCCTTCGGCAAAGGGACAACCATTATTTCTGGGGCGAACGGGTCCTCTTCCAATACCATTTGTCTGCGTCTGTCCTTCCGTCTTGTCAATGCATCATCTATCTTCTGGGTCATCATCTCCTCTATCTTCTTTTCAAAGTTTGTCACGGGTTGGGGGACCTGAGGATACACAAGATTGAAAGTCCCCACGTCTCCCATTGTTGGTTGAGTAGCAGGCGGGGTAACCGTCTGCGCCACATGGGGTGGTTGCTCGCGTACGGCTTTCGACGAACTTTGTGGTGGGGCTGCAATTTTCTGTGTTTGGTTCTGCAAGAGGGTCATCATGGCCGCCAATTGTGTCTCCAGAGCACTAAATTGGCCTTGCGTTACGTACTGTTGTGGCGGTGGCGGATCATGATCCCTCGCAACAGACTCGGATTCTGCGTCCGCCATGTTTCCGACCAAGCGTGTTTCACTTGGTGTTCGTCTTCTTGACATAGCTTTTTTGTTCAGTGGATTCTCACAGACGGCGCCAATGAAATAATCACAAAATTTACCTCCACGATAATGATGACGTGTGGGATGTTCCGGTTGCTCAAATCAACGAATGTTACCTGCAAAATGAGGTCGGGGCTTTGTCCCCCGTTGTACCTCTGGCGTGAGAATCAGTAGTCGATTTTAGGGAGTAAACAAAGAGTATATGAGCATTCAATAAGTTCGAGATTTTCAGAAGCCAAAAAAATACCTTTCCCCACATTAGGGTATTTATAGGCGCTTGATGGCACGCCCCCTTGCTCCACGATTAACTGTGCCACGTGTCCCACGTATGCCTTCCCACTTTCCCATGTTCTATAGCGTTGACCCCCACTTATATTGCAGTTGGTCATGGTCACGTTTGCTGTTGGGTGATCTTCGTTTATCTCAGGCCATTTGTTTGGCTAAGTATAGCGGGGATCAATGTCGTAGGACTCATAGCGGTAGAAGGCCCCTGTGAGCGTAGAGGACCCCCGGGGGGTCGACGTCTTGGGGGGGTGCGTTAAGTAGCGACCATCGAGGAAAATTGTTAATACCGTCCTATATCACATATTGTTGACACACATAACAAATTCAGGTTGCTCAATTATTCTAAAATATTTCTATCTTAACACACTTTCTTTTCAAATCTTATCTGAATCAAATGTAACGTTAAAGATAATAATAAAGAAAGAAACGAATGTATAATCGGAATGAGAACACGGAGTTTTAGCTATTTGACCTCTCTTTGGTCTTTGTTTCTCTTAGGTATGACCAATCAGCAATACTCTGTCGGCTCGCACAATTGCATACTTTTATTGAACTTGGTGAATTTGGAGTTGATATAAGTACCTGTTGAACCACGTTTTTAAAAATTTATTTGTAATTATACATTCTACTAATAAATAATTTTACATGTAAATCAAAACTTTTCCCCCCCCCTTTTAACCCCACATTCTAAAAAAAATTCATTATTACAACATCTATTCTCCCCAAAAAAGGGTTCACGGAAAAATGGGTTCAAAGAAACCCATATTCTATTATTTAGTGTTGTCAGTTCAAAATAAGTATATTTTTTAAAGGGTTTTAAAAACGATGTTTACTCCTCAACTTATAGACATTTCTTGTAAATAATATTTAAAAGTTTAAAATGTCAATATTTAATCATTTAGGCAAATGTGATTTTTTAGTATATAATTTTGGTGAATTCATATATACTAGACAAATCGACAGCCTTTATTAAATAGCTTCTTTGTTGTTCCCAACGTGAAATCGACAAGATAACTCTGAGAAATTTATAAGATAGTACATTGTGTATGGTCCACTTGCTACATAAATTAATATGCAACTAAATCTACATGACACGTCTACGAAACCTTAATAAAATGTATACAATGTAGCTTGTTTTGTCTTGAAATTTACATTGCAGTAAGAAATTATTTGATGTCTATATTCCTTTTGAGTGTATCTTTGGTTAGATGGCCTTTATGCTAGAATTATTATCTTCAATTTTGTAAGTCCTTCGAATGGACTTTTCGAAAAGCAAGCATCATTAAGAATAATATAAACTAATTGATAAAATATTGATGATAAGAATAAGAAAAAAAAAATTAGAACAATGAAAAAAAAAAAAGAGTGGAGTGGAGTGGAGTGGAGTGGGGCTTGTAATACAATTAAAAATTAGTGAAAAAAAATAATCTGTAATGACAATATAACACCCTAAAATAAATATACGAATGCAATTAAGTATTGCGCACGCGCCAAATTGGCGGTGCACTCACAAGTTTGCGTCATTTCATCTCCGGACAGCTTTCAGTATTTTTGTCATAACTTTCTCTCCCGATATTCAATTGAGATTATTCAAAGTGCGCTTTAAAGCTAATTCAAAGAGCTACAATTCTTATGGAAGTACAATATTTACAAGTCGAACATTTGCTACTTGAAAAATGGGTCTCAAGTTGAGGCTAAAAATTCTGAGCATAACTTGTTCGACTGGAAATTGAATTGTGAAAATACCTCAACTATATTTCACTCTTTTGACCTCCAATTGCATCCAATTGATCATATGTGATTTTCAATCATCATTTTATGGTCCGAATCAACTATTGAATGTTTACACTTTGGTTCCCAAACTTTGGATTTCTTTTGTTTTTGCTCATTTCGTTCATTTCTTCAAATTCCACCATTTACATTTAGTTCAACCTAACAAACATAATTAACACATAATTAAGCTACAACTCGTCTAAATTACTAACAAATACTCTAATTTAATGGCCTACATAAGTGTACTAAATACACTTATCAATCATATTTTAATTACATTAAATATTGTTAATCTTTATTCATTATTACGTTTATATCCTTGCATCACATTCTTATTTTTTTATCACAAAATTTTGTCTTTAATCTTTCGTTTCGTCCCAAAACATTGTTAACGTGCTTTAAAATGATATTCAACTATTTAATCATTTTTTTGCATTAAGTTTTGGTTTTGCTTATTTAAAATTTAAATTTTTTTTAGGGAGAAACTATAATCAAGAACAATTTTTGTTCATTTTGACAATAAGAATGCGATAAAAAAGTTTGAGACATAAATGTGATAATTTGTAAAAGTTATGAACCTTTCATGCAATTAAAATGTAGTCTAATTATTAAAAATTGTGGTGTGAATATTGCTCCTGATATTGAAACCAATTCCGTAAGCAAATTGAATGCTCCAATTGCTTAAATTTCATCGCATCATTTCCTTGTTTATGTTTATCTTGTTTCAATTTTGGTGAAAAAAATATATAAATTTCATTAAGTATTTGTATAATTGAATTTTTTACCGTGTCAAATAACTAACACTTTCTTAATTTTTGTATTTTGAAACTTATCTTGAAAATGATATAAGTCAAATTCGATTCAAAAGAACTCAATTTCCAGTGCGTGTATGCTTTGCAACGAGTATAAATGAAGTTTAAGATCAAACTCTTGATTTGGTATTTTCACATGGACAACATTTTCAAGAGCAAAACGTAGCAAGTGGATTAAAATTCTTATGAAACCAATTGAGAATAAAAAATTACATCCTACTTGTACGAAGAATGTTGTATACAAGGAAGTTTTAGCTGCAGTTTCTTCTCAATGATCCAATGCTTCAATGGTAGAAAAAAAAAATCAGTTTTTATTCATAGCTTTTTTATGGTAATGCATTCTTCTATCTAATCTTTTAGTTAATCATACATATTTTTTTTGCATGAAGGTTGTTTTATGTTCATATGCGCCTTTCAAGTAAGTATGATCATCATATTCAAGCCAAAATATTTCATTTACCATTCATAATACATCATATATTACGTGACTGCATTGACGTCTCTTTTTCTTCATTTTGTTTTCCGTATCTTTTTTAGATCTACTCTCATTTCTTCTCTACATTTCTTCATTCTACCCACGACTCTGGTCTCATTTCTTGTGTAACTTCTTCATCCTGCCCAAAAAATTCTCTTCATTTCTTTCGTTGACCAAATTTCAATATTCGAAAATGCAATCGATGATTTTTTATCAGGTTTCGTGTCTCTCAAATTCAAAACAAAACTTCATTTCCTGCTTCTTCAATATTGATTTGGCTGCGTAAATGAGCAATTTCGATTCCTGCATATCAAAGGGTACGTATTGATATTTTTGATTGCCATAAATTATGGGTTTTCACTAACTCGTGGCTGCTTCTAGTTTTGTGAGCACTAAAGATAGGGTTTATTGTTTGTCGTTTAGGTAATGGTAGTGCATCATTTGAAAAAGGTCTTCTTCGTGTTGCATGTTAATGGGAACTATGAATATACTAATGGGTATAGTTTCTGTTGGAAAAAATGAGTATGTGGTTGATTTTGGCATGAGTTTTGAGTGGGACCCGTTTGGCTATTTTGGAAGATAAAGATTGATTTGTATTCTCCTCCGTGAGTATATCGAAATCATGTATTTACTTGCCAAAATTGATGCTCGGGTGAAATGAGAAATTGAAACTCAAAGTAAGCTAATTAAAAGGACTCTATGTTTATGGGAAAACTAGAAATGTGTGTCCCACATAGGAAGTCGATGAAAACAAAAATCACTTTATATATGGTTGCATTGTGGAAGAGTATAATAATGTGAAGCATAGAGGCTCTCTCCACATGGGTGGGTGCAGATCACAGACCGAAATAGGCTTCGAACCTTGAACTCGTATGCGAGCCCGACCTACGTACAAGAATGTCGGACCAAAAGGAGCAAAATCGGCTCCTTAGGAGTGTCTATATTTTTGTTTTACTCAACCGACTTTTCATTTTCTGAAACTGTTAAAACTCCTGTGGTAATTGCCATTAAGTGAATGGGCAAGTTACAAGAGCCAAGTCAGAATCGGTTCGAGTTTTGTCTACATACATTTTAATTTCTATTTGAGTCTTGGTAGTGGTATTCCTCATACAAATCTGTTATATATAATTGAATCTGTTATATTCAAAATTACATAAAATCCAGTGTTTAAATTCACTGCATAAACAGGATCAGACATGTATATACAGTATCTGGCCTACAAATACGGTATCTATCCTGCAAATACGATATCCAATGTGTAAATCCGATATCTAGTACTAAAACACTTATCCAACAAACTTAAAACGTATTTGTTATTATAGATAAGTTGTTTCATTTGGTTTATTGAAAAATTAATATTGGTTTATTGGAAACTCTTATTTGTTTCATTCACAGACGACCAAATGGCAATCGAATCAACCAACATGGATGTAACCCAAGCCATGGATAATAAAAATCAGGCCATAGGCTCTACTGTGGCTTAAGGGAGAATTTCTGTTGTGGCTCAGAATGTGGCTAGATTGCCAATTTATGTTGTGAGTCAAACAACTAGCCATACCGTTAATGTTGCGATTAATCATGGAGAAAAACTAGAGAAATTCAATAGCTTGAATTTAAAGAGGTGGCAGCAAAAAATGCTATTTTATCTGATCACCTTGAATCTTACGAGGTTCTTGACTGAAAGTACTCCAAAACTCAATGAGGGTGAGAGAAATGTTCAAGCGATCAGTGTACTTGATGCTTGGAACCATTCAGATTTTCTCTGTCGAAACTATATTATGAACAACTTAGCAGACTCGCTATACAATGAAAACTGCTAAGGTACTGTGGGAGTCTTTGGACCAAAAATATAAAACTGAGGATGCCGGAGCTAAAAAGTTTATTGTCGGCAGATTCTTAGATTTTAAGATTGTGAACTCCAAAACATTAATCAGTCAAGTGTAAGAATTCCAAGTGATTCTTCACGAAATTCATACCTAAGGGATGATACTGAGTGAAACTTTCCAAGTGGTTGTAATTATTGAAAGCACAAACGAAAGAAAGCAGTAAGACCTACAAAAATTTCCAAGTTGTTCATTCCTAGTGTTGCTAAAGCTAATGTTGTGGAGCATGGCAAAGCAGTAAGACCTACAAAACTAAGCCGGGTCATCCGGTGGCGAATGGACCAAGTTAGGACCTAAAGGTGGAATTTCTAAAAGGAAGTTTCAAGGAAAATGCTTTAATTGTGACAAAGTGGGTCACAAGTTTTCGGAGTGCAGATTCCCAAATAAGAAGAAAGAAGCAAACGTGGTTGATTACATGGCATATAATGTGTCAGAGATGAATTATGTCGGAGATGAATCTTGTAGCCATTATTTCTAAAGTGAACATGGTGGGTTCTAACCCAAAAGAATGGTGGATTGACACCGGAGTGGAGGTCAGTTGTTTATGGGAAATTCAGCAACTTCTGAAATCAAGGGTCAAGGAAAGGTGGTTTTAACGATGATTTTGGGAAAAAGAGCTGACTCTTAACAATGTGCTATATGTGCCGAAATCTATAAGAACCTTGTATTCGGGTCACTTTTGAATAAGTATGATTTCCGCATTGTATTTGAGTCAGACAAAGTCATTTTATAAAAAAGTGGAATGTTTGTCGAAAAATGCTATGGTTCCAATGGTATGTTTAAACTGAATGTAATGGTTGTTAAACAAAAAATGAATAAAGTAAACTCTTCTATTTACTTACTTGAGTCTTCCAATGTGTGGCATGGTATACTAGGACATGTTAACTATGATACTTTACGTAAACTAGTTAACTTGAATTACATACTCACGTTCCATATTAATTCCAAACACAAGTGTGAAATTGTGTTGATGCAAAATTGGCAAGGTCGTCATTAAAATAAATTGAACGGAATACAGAACCACTTGATTTAATTCACATCGATATATGTGATTTAAAATTTGTGAAAACAAGATGTGGCAACAAGTATTTCATTACTTTTGTTTACGATAGCACAAAAAACTGTTGTATACTTACCTAAACAAAATGATGAAGCTATAGAGAAATTTATTCTCTATAAGAATGAAGTTGAAAATCAACTTAATAAGAAAATTAAGGTACTGAGAAGTGATCGAGATGGTGAGTATGAAGCACAATTTGCTGAATTCTATGCACAACACAGAATCATACATGAAACCATCGCACTTTATTCACCGCAACAAAATGGTGTTGCTGAAAGGAAAAATCGAACCTTAAAAGAAATGATGAATGCAATGTTAATAAGCTCTGGATTACCTCAAAACATGTGGGGAGAAGCCGTATTATCAACAAATTACCTTTGAAATAAGATACTCTGAAAGAAAATGGAAAAGACCACTTATGAGTTATGGAAAAGAATAAAGTCTTCCTATAAATACTTATGAGTGTGAGAGTGTCTTGCTAAAAAGGCTGTTTCAATACCAAAGAAGGTAAAGATTGACCTGAAAACTATAGATTGCATCTTCATTGACTATGCACATAAGAGTAGTGCTTATCGATTTCTTGTGCATGAATCTAAAATCCCAGAAATACACAAAAACACGATAATGGAATCTAGAAATTTTCATTCTTTAAACATGTATTTCCATACAAGTCAAAAGAGAAAGCAAGCTCTTCTAAACGGACACATGAGACTATGGTTGGAAATAGTTTAGACCAAGAGATAGAAGATGAGGTTGAGGTTGAACCAAGACATAGCAAAAGGGAAAGGACAAAAAAAATCTAATGGTCCTGATTTTCTGACCTATATGCTAGAAAGTGAATCTCAAAGCTATCAAGAAGTTGTAAACTCTTCAGAAAGATCTCAATGGAAAGAAGCGATTAAAAGTGAAATAGATTCCATTTTGCAAAATCATACATGGGAGCTAGTGGATATTCCTCCAGGAAGTAAACCACTAGGCTACAAATGGATTTTCAAAAGGAAAATGAAAGCAGATGGATCTATTGAAAAGTATAAGTCCAGATTAGTAATAAAAGGTTATAGACAACGAGAAGGTCTTGATTAGTTTGATACATATTCTCAGTGACGAGAATAACATCTATTAGGATGATACTTGCGATTACTGCTCTACGAAATCTTAAACTATATCAAATGGATGTTAAAACTACTTTTTTGAATGGAGATTTAGATGAAAAAATGTATATGGAACAACCCGGTGGGTTTTCATCTCCAGGATAGGAAAAGAAAGTTTGTAAACCGGTGAAGTCATTATATGGCTTGAAACAAGCACCAAAACAATGACATGAAAAATTGATAATGTCATGATCTAATGTGAATTTAAAATCAATGAGTGTGACAAATGTGTCAATGTCAAAGACATTGAAAATGGTAGTTATTTTATGTTTTTATGTTGACGACATGCTTATTGTTGGTAGCAAGATAAGATGATCAAATCTACTAAATATATGTTAAATTCAAGATTTGACATGAAATATAGGAGTTTATCTGATGTGACACTTGGAATTAAAATTAGCAGAACATCAGATGGACTCGTTTTAAGCCAATAACTTTATGTGGACAAAATTCTAGAAAAATTCATTAAGGATGATACTGGCATTGCTAGAACACTGATAGATACAAGTCAACATATATCCAAGAATAAAGGTGAAAGTGTTTCTCAAGTAGAATACTCAAGAATTATTGGAAGTTTGATGTACTTGATGAGTTGTACAAGACCAGACATAACCTACACAGTTAGTAAACTGAGTAGATATATAAGTAATCAAAGATATGATCACTGGAAATGAATATTAAGAGTACTAAAGTACTTGGACTGCACTATACCATATATTCAGCAGTCATTGAATGATATAGTAATGCTAATTGGATATCTGATATGAAAGACTTAAAGTCCACGGGTGGATTTGTGTTCACATTGGTAGGTGCAGCCATATCCTAGAAATCCTCTAAACAAACAGTGATAGCCAGATCTACCATGGAATCTGAGTTTATAGCTCTAGATAAATATGGTCAAGAATCGAAGTGGTTACACAACTTCTTAGAGGATTTTCCAAGATGGTTAAAACCCGTGCCAACAATTTGCATATATTGTGATACTCAATTAGCAATTGAAAGGGTACAAAGTAACATGTACAATGGTAAGTCTAGACATATATGTCGTAGACACAATACCATAAGACAACTACTCTCAATTGGAGTTATCACTATCGACTATGTAAAGTCAAATGATAACATTGCGGATCTGCTAACCAAGGGTTAAATAGATAGTTAGTTGAAAAATTATCGAAAGGAATGAGACTTAAGCCTTTGAATGGATAAGTTAATACACAAGTTTAGTTGATTGGAGATCCTAACATCTAGGTTTAAAGGGACAACCTAATTGAAAAGACTTAATAGAATCACAATAGGGGATGTTACCCCCGTCCATTCATATGATGCAACAATGATGTCCGTAAAGATTAAGGATAAGCAATAGACTTTTAATGATTCTTATGCGTCAAAATTTGAGCCAAATAATGCGGGCTACTAGCAATAAGAAATCACCTATGTGAGAGAGAAGTGGGACCGCTTCTAAGGGAATTATGTGGGGCAGAATTCTTTCGAACTCTCATAAAACCAGGCGTATGTTCATGGCCAAAACGAACATAATTATGAGAACTTAAATGTATTAGGAAGAATCCTGTGGGGAGTATATCATCATTTGCACAAACGGCAGAACAGTTCAAAGACATCGTATCGCGTCTACTGGTCCGCTAGTAAAATAAATATGCATTTACAAGGGAAGGTTCAAAGGGTAATACCTACCTATCCTATGCAGATTTTAACTATTGAACTTTATCTAGTCGTTATGTGTGACATTCATGTGTCACTCACAATTTTATTCATGTGGGGGGATTGTTGAAAAAAATGAGTATGTGGCTGACTTTGGCATGAGTTTTGAGTGGGACCCGTTTGACAATTTTGGAAGATAAAGATTGATTTGTGTTCTCTTCCGTGAGTACATCGAAATCATGTATTTACTTGCCAAAATTGATACTTAGATGAATGAGAAATTGAAGGAGTTTGTACTGGTAGGAAAACTAGAAATGTGTGTTCCACATAGGAAGTTGATGAAAACAAAAACTACTTTATATATGGTTACACTTTGGAATTTTGTAATCATGTGTAGCACCGAGGTTTTTCTCCATGTGCGTGCACATGAGGGATCAAATAATGGACCAAAATAGGTTTCGGACCTTAAACTTGTATGCGAGTGCGACCTGTGTGCACGAACATCGGATCGAAAGGAGTAAAATTACCCCCTTAGGAGTGTCCTCGTTTTGCTTCATTTTTTTTTTTTACTCAACTGACTTTTCATTTTCTGAAACTATTGAAACTCCTGTGGTAATTGTCGTTAAGTGAATGGGCAAGTTACAAGAGCTAAGTCTTTATATGTCTCATTTTTCCATTTTTCTATACACACAAATTCATCTGAAAATATACAAGAAACTGGTCTGAATATAGTTCTAGTTTTGTCTGCATACATTTTAATTTCTGTTTGAGTCTTGGTAGTGATATTGTTCACATACTAAATCAGTTCCTCGGAATAGTATCTATATTGCTCATAATCTACTAGTTTTACCATTGCATCTTGGGAAGCGGACGCTCGATTTAAACCTCAAGTACATGCAGTGAGGGGATGAATCTGTTATATATAATTGAATCTGTTATATTTAAAATTACATGCAAAATGGGTATGTGAAAATCAAGTGTTTAAATTTACTACATAAACTGGATCAGTCTTACATAAACTGGATCAGTCTTGCATATATGGTATATGTCCTACATATACAGTATCTGACTGCCAATACGGTATTCAATGTGTAAATTCGGTATCTAGTACTAAAACACTTATCCAACAATTTCAAACTGTAGATGTAATTTATGGAATAATATGCTATCGTTTTATTTTCCTCAATTATGTTATTTTGAATAGATATGAGTTTCACGTCTCTATCCTTCAGTTCATTACTCTTTTTCTTACAAGGGTCAAGTTTATCCCGTGTTTCCTGTAACTTGAATAATGAGTTAAATATACAACGGTATTTTGGTTAGGGCCAATTCATTCACGCCTTTGAGTAAGTTCAATTATTTAAATAATTTGTTTACCCATAATAAAATTTCGGAATTAATTGGGCTATCTTTTGTACTTAACTGTTGTATGTTCTTCATCTCAGATTCCAAAAGAAGGGAACAACCTCAATCGAAATTACGTTTTGATTCATGTTTACCATTTCACAAAAGAGAATGCTCACAATGAGGGGTATTTGTGTTGATTATGGTGGTCAATACTCGAGACCACAACTACGGTTTGAACACTCTGAACTCAAAATGAGTAGTGTGACTACATTTTTAAAGATTTTTTGCTTTCATTCTGAGATGTTGCATGCTTAATTGCTGATTACGCCCAAAGAATAATGCGGTAGTTGTAGTGCAACTTTGGGGCGTCGTATCCACATGGAGTTGGAAAGATATTTAAAGGATCAAAAAGAATGTGTGTTATCTCGGATGATAGGAAAGATATTTGTTTTTCACGGAATCGAGATCAATTTTGAGAATATGGAAATTAAAGTCAATGAACGAGATGGTGAAGCGTCGGGATTCTCTCAATCGGATCGGATCAATCACATCAATTATTCCAATTTAATTCTAACATGATTATAATGGTTAATATTCCTATTGCAATGTTCACATTTGGTTTATCGAAATCAGATTCAAAATCGACTATATACTAAAGCATAAAGTAGTAAAGAATTATACCAATAAATTTAAATAATTGAGATTAAAATCTAAGTAATTATTTCAATCAATCCATAGAGAGAGCATGACTAATTCTATGACCAATTTAATAAAAACTAAGCCAATCTCAAAATCAATTCATGATGAGGAAAATAAACCATTAAATCAACTTAATTTCAATTGTAACTCAAGAATCTAGTTTCCGTATAACACAATTAAGCATTCATGTATTAACAATCCACCAATAACATTCATGAGATAATTCAACAAATATTTCAATTCGTCGATAGAAAAATTCTGACTGAATCTATAATTAATTTAATAAAAGTTAAATAAATATCATTACAAATTCAGGAAGAGAAATTATAAATTCTAGAGTTTTTCAATAAGAAAATGCCAAAATACGTGAAAAATATATGTGAAATCATCAGTTTGAAGGAGTTCCTCCCTAACTTCACCAATGGTTTAGTTCTTCATGGGTTTCTTGAGTCAAAATTAATGAAAGAATGGTGTAGAATAAAGAATGAGGCGTTCTGGAACGTTTTGGGGCTTAAATATGGTGGAGAATTAGGTTTCCATACGTGTTTCAATCAAATAAGGAAACTGGAAAACATTCACGTTTTGGCTTGAGGCACACACTAGTGTAAGCTAGGGCATGCGCATTAAGGAATTGGGCAGCCTCAATCGAGGATTTCTAGGTGTGAGGCACGCGCCTCTCCTGCAGGTGAAGGCGCGCGCCTAGCAGCATTTTTGGGCTATAACGTTCTCCCCTGATGTCCGATTATAATGATTCAATTTGCGTTGGAAAGCTAACTTAAAGGAACACAACTTTTCTTCAGAAACCATCTTCAAATTCGATCGTTTTTTGTGTAAAAAACGAGTCTCAACATGAGGCTGAAAATCGGTGCAAAACTTTTCAGCTTGAAAGTTGATATGTGATAATGTCTTGGCTATATTTCATTCCTTTGACTCATTTCTTCATCTAATTTACCTCTAACACTCTCAAATCTTCATTACAAGGTTAGAAACAAGTTAGAGTATTTGCACTTTAGTCCCTGAACATTTGTTTTCCTCCATTTTGATCATTTTTCACTTGTTTCTTCTTATTTCCGCTATATTTATCACTTGTCCTGCAAAACATAAATTACATAAAATTAAGCTATATTTCAACATATTAATTAATAGTTGCTCGCTCATATTTTGACAGTAAAATAAGTATGTAAAAACACACTTATCAATTGCGTATTATCTTTTACATTCGTCCTCTTAATGTTGTATTATCATTTGACACTTTTGATCTTGTGATTAAGAGGTGGTCATGTTATATGATTTATTTCTACATAGATTGATTTAACACACTGTTATAGTTTGACAATCTAAATTTTAAGATGCGACTATGCTAGTTAAAACTTTATGGAAAAAGTAACCTTCCACACACTCGATCTATACTATGGCATGATAGTACAATATAGCAAAATAAATTTTTTCCTTTGTCATTCGAAGATTATGTTAAACTATGCAAATTTTTCACACCGTAAATTATTTTCATCACAAATACAGATCAATTTTAGTAATCTTTGCGACATTGTATGTTTCGATTACTTTCGTTTAAATTTATGTTTTCTTTGTTCCCATGAACAATTTTCAAAACAATAAATTTGTTGTGTGTTCATAATGTACTTCCACTTGCAATATTCCGAAAAATTTTATATTTTAGATTAAGAGTTTGTTAGAGTCACCTTTATAAAATTTTAAAGTTACCTCTTAAAATAGTTGAAAGATAGAAAATGAAATAAAAAAACAAAAAAATATTTTTATCCATCTCACACGTGTAACTTCTGATATTTACATTCTTATAATTAGAATATGCTATTGAGATATGTTTATGTCCATAGTACTTTCATTTGTTTTTTCCCCTACAAAATCACAATGTACTTCATTTATTGTTAAAAAATAGGACAGTATGGTCTCGTGTGTACTGTCAATCTAAATTCCATCTTCACCATACCATTCCCTTGTCCATCTACGTATTCTTACACCTTAGCTGTGCACATATATTCATGTCCTATATCTATATAACTACACATTTATGTATTATTGCCTACAATGTACTTGAAAACCCGCCAAATAAAGGTTTAACTTCATACTAGAAATACAGAAGAAGGTAGATGCTTCTTCTCTTACTTTACAATGGATTTATTTGTTTAATGAACATGAATATAGTTATAACTATCAGTGCTTTTCCAAAAAAAAAAAAAGAGGAACTTTCGATAGCTTGTTCTTCTTTTACATTATTAATGTTTCACGCTTCTTTTTGATGTAGTTGTCTTGCCATAAAAATGGCATCCAGACTTAAACTAATTCCAGATATTGCACCAAGAGGAAGCGGATGGACATGTAAAGTGGTTGTTGTAGAAAAAACAACTTCATGAGCATCACATAAGGGAAATTGAATGTATGAGCACCTTTGATTGATGAATACTACGGTAATATTCTTAGACCATACTTCTTGAGGTTATTTGCATTTAATCATACAATTAAGTAGGTGTAATAATGCACGTCTATATATTTGTTGACTAATATTTAATGTCGTATTATTTAATGTAGGACAGCAAAGTCTAAGCAACCATATTTGCTCTAAATGTCAAAGCTCTCGAAAACATCTTAGTGTCATCAAAGACATACTTGATTTCGAACGCATATGTCAATCAAACATATGACTGTTACAGATCAACTTGTGGACATTCACAATGGACAATTAGTGGTTCAACTCGAATTGAAGAGTCAAATGAAGACCATAGCCTTCTTGTAGAGTCATGCTTTTAGTTTACACCATTTGATGAATTTCAAAACTACATAGATGCTGATGTCGAAATAGGTAATACTTAATATTCAATAAGTATAGTCCTTTTTTTAAAATTTTGCTTTAAATTTATTTTCAAACTAATACGTTTCCCACAAAACTTTTTCAAATTTTCTATGTAACATTTGTTGGCATTGCTGAATGTTGTTGACGTTCGGCCAAATCGAAATATTCCAAGCAACAAGAATACGAATGCAACCGTCCAAGACGTATCTCTGAAAGAAATTTATATATGTATAAGTATAAATCTTTACAAACAAAACAATAGTTTATCTATTATACCAATTTATCTCAAATTTGACATCTTCATGTGTAGATTGCAAGCAATTATTCTAACTATATGGGACAACTTTATCAATAGTGAAGGCGTTGAAATCAATGGACCACCTAACGAAAAAATCAATGATAATTGGCAACCATTTGAAAGTCACATCATTCAATAGTAAATGAAGTCACAATTTAATCATCATTTTTCATAAGCTTTTACTGTTAAGAAAATCTAACTTCATTATATGATTGCGTTATACTTAACAGGGATGTCATTATCGACTAAAGCAAACAGTTCAATCCATATTAATCCAAAGTTTGAAAAACTTGCTGAAATAAAAGAACGGTCAATTTACTCTTTATACATTTTCCATACACTACTTTCCACTGAAAAACTAACTTCATCCTCGTATTATTTTGCAATGTTTATTTTTTAACTTCATCTCAGCACTATACAAGGATCGAAAGAAACAAAGAGATACTACAAATGATCGCTCAAAAGATGTATTATTTACTAAACACGTCCAGTATTTCACCCCTCCAAAGAACAAAATCATCAACATCAAAGACATTTCAAAATACTCATTAACAATATATTAACCACTAAAAGTAAAAGTAAAATCATTACTTATTTTCTTTAAAATTCTTCCATCATCTACAACATAGCTATTTACATTTGAAAACAAATCTGACATTTGTTCTATGTATTGCAATGCAAACCATTTGGATGTCTTTTGCTTAGTTCAATGAAATGCATTTTTGCAATTATTGCAAATGCATGCAAGAGCAATTCCAAGGTAATATCTCCTATTGTAATACCATCTATCCAAAATAATAATTATGTATATAATGTAACTAATAGTAAATTTAAAACGTCTATAACACTTATTTTGCTTTTTCTTCACAGAGCAAGATACAATGTTCGTATTATGGATAATACCGGAGCTATTTCTACATCATTATTTGGTAAATTGGCTAAAAAATTCTTCAAACTACAACTGAAAATGAAGGATTAAATAACGGTAAAGTATTCCTTTTGATCTGTTATATTTGCTAATATTTTCTACCTAAATATATTGATAGTATCTACATTAATTCTCATACAATCAAAACATGTTATGAATGCTCATGATTTGAATTATGTAAGTGAAGACCATTTAATTTATATAAAATATGGAACCCTGGATCCCAAAATGAATCAACCAAGATTTAATGTCGTATACATTCTCAACAACAACTGTGGGCTTACAAAGTGATCTCCCGCAATGTCTTCATATCAATCGAAGAAGAAAAATGTCTCACTTCACACTAATGTACCTAGTGCTAGAAGAAACTTGATGTTAGAAAAAGAAAACATTGAGCAACTAAAGAAACAAAAGATGTCAGCATCCAATAAGCCTAATGTTGAAGAAATCATTGGAGATCCCCCCTACAGTTTTTTGGATCCAACTCGAAAGTAAATATTCTAGACTTCCACCGTTTCAAATTAGATATCAAGTAGGTTTTGTTTTTTTGTTGAATAAAACTGCTGAAATCATTTGTGAATTAAAGTAGCAACAAACTTTTTAAAGAAGAGAATATTTCTTCTTTGAACTCAATTTGACTAATGGACTTTGATATATGGTACCATATAGAAGTACCGGTACATATGATGAATTCCATCTTAGTTTTTGATGCTAGACTTCTGTCATGAACTGGGTTGACTATCTTCATATTTTGTAAATAAAGTGAAGTAATGTATAACTTTTAATTCTCCATAATTTATGTTTATTTTAATGCTTTTAAGCGGTATATTATATACATAATCTATTTAAAAAATTATTTCTTATCATCAATAATAATAAACTATTATTTTTAATATACAAAATTAAATTACAAAAATTATAACGGATATCATGCAATGCATGATCCACACTAGTGTTTATATTAAGAGGATAATAAATTAGTCATTTTATAATAATTTAATGGAGAAAATAGAAGGTAAGGACTTTTGTGTAAAGAAAGGTCGATTTGAAGGTCTAAATGTCAAAATTGAAACGATAGTGATGATTTACGCAATAAATGCAAATGATAAGGACGTTTTGCATCAATTACCTATATTTGACGAAAAAAATTAGCGGAATGAGACGAAAAGGACAAACTTTGCAAGAAAAATATTGATATAAGGTTATAAATGTCAAGTTTGAAATTATAAGGGTGAATTGTGCAATGAATACAAACGATTTAAACGTTTTGTGTTAATTACCCTAATGGCTTATTAGCACAAAACGTCCCTACGTTTGATAGTTAGTGTGCAAAACGTCCCAACGTTCATTTTTTTGCGTTTTTGCCCCTATTTCAACGTTTCAGTGTGGAAAACATCCTTTTCACTATTTTTCAGTGTAAAATGACCATTATACCCTCAAATTTAAATAAAACAAATAAAATGAAAAGAAATATAAAAATAAATTGTAATTATACTCTCAAACTTTTTAAAAAGTGCAAGTAAGTCCAAAAACCTTATTAAAAGGGTTAAGCACAAAACGTCCCTACGTTTGACACTTAATGCGGAAAACGTCCATATGTTTCAAACATGTTTATATTTACTCAATAACACAAAACATCCCTACGTTTGACACTTATTGTGTAAAACGTCCTTACGTTTCATTTTTTTTTACATTTTCGTCCTTATTTCAACGTTTCATTGCGGAAAACGTCATTTTCACTATTTTTCAATGTAAAATGACAAATATACCATAATATTTAAATAAAAAAAAAAGGAAAATAAAAATAAAAATTAATTACAATTGTGCTCCCAAACTTTTCAAAAAGTGCAAATAAGTTCAAAAATCTTATTAAAACATTCAAACTACCAGTCCTTCCCTCCTCCCTCAACCTTATCCTCCCTCCACCACCTAAACCATCAGACCCCACCACCTTTCAAACCATCACACCTCCATCTACAATCCTAGTTTAGGTGGTGGAGGGAGGATAAGGTTGAGAGAGGAGGAAATGACTGGTAGTTTGAATGTTTTAATAAGATTTTTGAACTCATTTGCAATTTTTGAAAAGTTTGGGAGCACAATTGTAATTTATTTTTATTTTTATTTTTATTTTTATTTTTTGTTTTATTTAAATATGATGGTATATTTGTCATTTTACATTGAAAAATAGTGAAAATGACGTTTTCCGCAATGAAACGTTGAAATAAGGACGAAAATGTAAAAAAAAAATGAAACATAAGGACGTTTTACTAAATAAGTGTCAAACGTAGGGACGTTTTGTGTTATTGAGCAAATATAAACATGTTTGAAACATAGGGACGTTTTCCGCATTAAGTGTCAAACGTAGGGACGTTTTGTGCTTAACCCTTTTAATAAGGTTTTTGGACTTACTTGCACTTTTTAAAAAGTTTGGGAGTATAATTACAATTTATTTTTTATATTTCTTTTCATTTTATTTGTTTTATTTAAATTTGAGGGTATAATGGTCATTGTACACTGAAAAATAGTGAAAATAATGTTTTCCACACTGAAACGTTGAAATAGGGGCAAAAATGCAAAAAAAATGAAACGTTGGGACGTTTTGCACACTAACTATCAAACGTAGGGACGTTTTGTGCTAATAAGCCTTACCCTAATTATTAGGCCAAAGTTGCAAAATTGAGAACGTGTTTACATAACCAAATTTGTAATCACATTATTTCCCTAGCGTGCACATTTAGTAAGTGAATTTGACACGATCGAATTAGAGTCCATTTAGATAGAATTTTTGTTTTTGCTTTTACTTTTTGTAGAAGTGCTTCATGAGAAAGTTACCTTATGTCAGTTTTCTATAAAAGATCTTCTAGTCAAATAAAAAATTTTCAAATGATTATACCCTTGTTTGAGCCCCATTTTGAAGAAAAAAGGCATTTTTGAATAGTAATTTTTGGAGAATGTGCGGTTAAAAATTAAGAAATTTTTTCGATTTATGTATAATATTATTTTATTAGAGAATGTGTAGTTGAAAATAATTTTTTTAAAAAAGAATTTTTTTTAAAAAAAAAAAAGGGCTCAAACAACCCCTATATAAGCATGTTTAAAAGCATTTTCTTAATCTTATAAATAGTTTTAGATTTTATATATATTTTTTCTATATTTTTTCAAACAGACTCTATTAAACATTCTATTTAGACAATCAGAGATGATTGTTCCATTTGGATATAATCGAAGATTGCTCTAAAAAAAATCATTAACATTGAATGCGTAGTTAATTCTTCATAATAAACGCAATATTAGTAGGAGCCAGACTAGGAAATTTTGGTTCCACGAATGAGGGAAAAGAAAAATAAACATCAATTTGCTCGTCACTAATTAAGGGATAAAGCTATATATATATATATCTTCCTTTGCCACTTGGTTGACAAATAGATCATGTGGTCGTTTTATAGTAATTGAATTAAATGTGTAAGATATATGAAAGGTGATATGATATTGTGCAAGTGTAGTTTCATGAAGTCAGTGTGTAAAAAGAGATGTACATATAGCAAGATTGCTAATTAAATGGTAAGGACACATTTAAGTGAAAGATGGGCCAACTTCAAGTGGACTAAAATTTGGTCCATCAGATTTTGTTTGATCCGTCATGTTTGAAAAATGAAGGTTGTTGGGCCAATTAGTGTTCTGATGAAAAATTATAAAACTGACAAAAATAGCATTAAACATGAAAACGAGAAGAAAATTAAGCAGTGGAAGAAAGGAGGAGGATATGAAAAAGGACAGTGTTAGAAAAATACGCAAAAAAGGAAGGAGAACCCAACATAAATGTTATTAGAAATGTTTGAACAAAAAGTTATATAATTTGATGTCATTAGAAATGTTAATCATGACAATGTTATTAGATTTATTAAACATATGGTTGAGTTGAATGAAAAGAAAGAAAAAGATTCATCTAATCGAGTTATTAGATTTAGTTTCTTTTTATTTTCTAGAAACTTGAAATGTTATTAATAATTTCCACACGTGTTTGTGTGAGTTTGAATTGGTATGGCAAGGGTTATTAAGTAGATTATGTGCGAATAGATAATTGAATACATAACATTTTGTGTCAACTAAAATACCTGGAATAATTCTCCACTTTGAAATTTGTACCAACTCTCCACTACCTTAGAAAGAAAAGAACTTAAATCAAAATACTTAATAGCATGGCGATACATTTATACAAAACTTCTACCCCGAGCACACGCAATGGAACATCACGCGAGATAGAGAACTGTTATATCATCAGGGTAATGATCCATCAACCTGCTAGTTCAAAAAGACGGTTGTCGCTACTGGACGACGAAATGGATTTTGGAATTTATTAACATTCTCTAAAAAGGGTACTGTTAATAATCCCGCAGGTACTGAAACCATTAAAAGAACACCCAATAATTTATTGGGCACTGTACGAAGTATTTGAAATACGGGAAAAAACCATCTCAATCTCTATGGATGAAAAAATAAAAGTACAATCAATTACATACTGCAATACATTGAGATATATTACAACAAAATCCTTAATTAACATGTGTAATTCATTTTTTCGGTCAATTTCTTTTATTTCGAATAAGGTGTTCTATTGCATGAGTAGTAATTAATTTGTATATAAAAAAATTCACTTAAGAACATGCAATTATAAAGTTTCACCTTAATGTTAGACTACGTCTTCTTTTGTTGCTGCAATAATTCACTATGATGAAGATGGGAAACACGAGAAAATTTTCACACTTTCTTTTCTAACCTCCCTATCTCTTTTATATAATGATAATATAAAAATCCTAAGGATAGCTCCTTATTTATAAGATAAAATAGGACAAAATTGAGATTAGAATAAGACAAATTCTTAAACTTTGGTCTGGGGCGAACTCCCTTCCAAATTATCGTCACTTGTTTTCTCATCCTATTACTATCACTCATTTCAAAGATAAAATAGACAATTTTTTTTGGCCCTTCTCGGGCACGTATATGGTCTTTTTGAATATGGACTTTAGTTTAGATAAATGAAGGAAAACATGGCTTGACAAGTATAACTTTTTCTTCTAAACTCAAAAAAAGCTATAATATGCAATAACGATCTAACCCTATCTCAATAGAGTGCGTAAAAAATTAAACATTGAACAAACAATTAGATAATTTGATATCATTAGAAATGTCAATCATGAGAATTTTCTTAATGAGCAGTATGGTTGAGTTGAATGAAATGAAAGAAAAAAGATTCATATAATCGAGTCATTATGAATAAATTTAGCTTGCCTATATATGTATGTATGTATGTATATTTGAATTGGTATGGTGAGGATCGTTAAGTAGATTATGAGTGATTAGAAAATTGAATACGTAAAATTTTATTTCAACTAAAATATTTGGAAGTATTCTCCACTTTGAATTATGTACCAACTCTCCACTACCATAACACCATCTCAATCTCTATGGACAAAAAAATAAAAGTACAATTGATTACGTACTGCAATAAAACCCTTAATTAACATGTGTAATTCATTTTTTTTCTGTCAATTCCTTTTGATTTCAAATAAGGTGTTGAGAATTAGAAATCCAAATTTTATTTCATCGGTAGCAATCAACTCATAGATAGAAAAATAGACACTTTAGAACACGCAATATTTATAGATTTTTGTGTAGTTTATATGGAATAATGTGATTGGACAATGCAATTATGAGAGAAAGGGGAGATGAGATAGAAAGAAATGTAAAGGATAATGGATCGCTACATCACCGAAGTTCCACAATCATGATGATAAATAAAATTACTCTTTATAACCTCCCTCTCTTTTTTTGATTATGGCAACATAAAAGTCTAATGACGGCTCCCTATTTATGAGGTAATGGGCAAAATTGAAATTTACAAGAACATAAATTCTAAAATTTTAGTTCAAGACAGATCACCTTAAAAATTATCATTATTGGTGTATTCAATTGAAACTTTTATAAAATTTTAAAAAGTCTCTAAAAGTCATGGTGTATTCAATTAAAACTTTTTAAAAGTTGGAGAAATTTTAATAACTTTTAGAAAGTTTTATAATAGTCTTTTAGGGTACTAACTTTTAAGTAGAAGTACTAAAGTAAAATTTCAAAATTTGTCTCTTATAAATCACAAGATTTTGGGAGACTTTAACAAAAAAGAAAAAGAAATTAATAGGTATATTTTTTTAATATTTCTCTTTCATTTTCCCTTTATGATTAGAGTTATGATTTAATTTTTTTTTGTCTATTGATTGTATTTGTTTCTATTTTTCTTTTTTCTCTCATTGTTTTTCTCTATTTTCTATGAAAAAAATTAAATTGGATTCTTATTACTTTTTATTTTCTTTTTTCATTCATTTGTTTTGTGAAAGATATCTATTTTTAATTAAATTATAAAATTTTTATAGACTAATTTATAATTAAATTTAAGTATATCGATTTTTTATTTATTCTTTAAATGTATATTATATTAACAATAATGAATTTTAAATTTATTTTTTTATTTTATATTTATATAAAATAATTTGATTATTATTCATTTACTAAGGTCCTAAATTCCTACCTTCTTAAAATATTTTTTTATTAAATGTGGAGAGGAAGAGATTGTGGGAACCACCTCGTATATGATAATTTCACACTATTGCACTAAATCCACACGAATTCTATTTCAAACGAAAGTCTTCAAAAGTCGGTTGATTTTTATAAAAGTTCATAAAAATTTTAAAATAAAAGTCTATACAAGTGTACGAAACACTTCCACTAATTCCATACAAATCTATAAAAAATTCACGAAATCCACATAAGTCATCACATTAAAAAAAATCCATCAAAGTCTTAAAAAATCCCAATTGAATACACCCCCCTTATTTTTCTCATCCTATTACCATCACTTATTTCAAACATAAAATAGACAAATTTTTTCTGGCCCTTTTGTGTCCATGTATTTTATTTCTTTGAATCTGGACTTTATTTTTTAAAAAACTAGAAACAAGGATAAATGAAGGAAAATATGGCTCGACAAGTCCATCTTTTTCTTCTAAACTCGAAAAAAGCTACACACACATACATAGAAAACTGAATACGTAGATTATGGTGAAGGTTATTAAGTAGATTATGAACAAATAGAAAACTGAATACGTAAAATTTTATTTCTACTAAAATGTTTGAAATAATTCTCCACTTTCAATTTTGTAACAACTCTCCACATCATCTCAATCCCTGTGGATCAAAAAGATAAAGTACAAATAATTACGCACTTAAATAATGTGAGATATATTGCAACAAAATCCTTAATTAACACATGTAATTCATTTTTCTACAATTTATTTAGTTCTGAATAATGTGTTTAGAATTCGAAACCCTAATTTTATTCCACTGATAGAAATAAATTTGCAAAAAGAAAAGTAGACACTTAAGAACACACAAGATATAGTGATTTGCCTCAATGTGAGACTACGTCATTTTTTGTCGCTACAAAAATTTTATATGATGAAAAAGAGTTTACAAGAGAAATCTCTCTCTCTCCCCCTCCCCCTCCCCCTCCCCCTCCCCCTCCCCGTTATGGTAATATAAAAGCCTAGTTACGACTCTCTATTCATAAGATAAACTAGGGCAAAATCGAAATTTACAAGAACAAAAATTTCTAAACTTTGATCCGAGGGTAGACCCCATGAGGGGGGCTTCCTTCCCTCTTCAAAATTATCATCTCTTATTTTCTTGTTCAGTTACCATCACTATTTCAAATAAAAGATTGACAAATTTTTCTGGCCCTTTTGGGGCCATATATTTTATCCTTTTGAATTTGGACATTATTTCTTAAAAAACTTGAAACTAGGATAAACGAAGGAAAGAAAAAGAATTTGGAATGTTCTATTCATTCCATGAAATTTGTAGTTGAAATAGTTGTCGGAACTCATCATGGCAACTAAAAATGGAATAGCACGAATACTAATGTGAAGGTTATACTTGGAATTTGATTGTTATCGTTTTATTTTGAAAGGATTTGCTCATGGCAACTTGGGAGACATCTTTTGGAGACAATTAAGAGAGTTAATACCCTAAATAGTCATTAAACTTTGCCAAAAGTTTGGTGACCTCATGGGAACTTTTGACAAAGTTCAGTGACTATTTAGAGTATTAACTCGAGGAAATGTGAAGATTAATTTTACATTTGAAATGGCAGTTTTTTTCCTTTCCTTTTAATGATCAACATGATGGATTCTAAATGATTAAAATGGCTATGACACTTAATAGATATTAAAATTTAAATGAAATGACTAATGGAGAAAAAGAAAAATCAAATGGAGGGATGAGAAAAAAATTAAACTACATGGCTGAATAGATAGGAGTTATTTGAAGGACAAAAATCATGTTTAAGGGCTATTTGGCATAAACAATAATTGTATCTACCTTTTTAAAATTTTAAGAACTTACTTATACGAAATAATATAATCTAAATTATTTTTCGATTTATACAAGAAAATTTATTTTAAAACAAAACACAAGATTTTTTTTTTTCGGTCGCCACAAAACCTATACTCAGTACTCCATATTAAACCTAAACAAAGTAATGGAAACTAAGTTACATATTAGATGAATACATACTTGATCACACAAGCAAATTTAAGTACACCATAAAATGTCAAGTAGCACACAAAAAAAATCAGATTTAATGGAATGAATATACAGAAAATGAGATGTATGCAAGAATGAATGAACTCTCCAAACTGGACATGCATGCACCTAATTACGTAATCAAAGAGGTACACAGACACCAATAGCCTTCCTAAGATATTCAAACCTCAGACTATCTAATAGCTTGGTAAATAGGTCAGCTAATTCTCCGTGGAGATGTGTTCAAGAGTTACAACACGGATCTCTACAAGCTCTCGAATAAAATGATATTGTATATCAATATATTTGGTTCGAGAGTGTTGAACGGAATTTTTGAAAATATTAATGGTAGTACCGTGTTCAAATCCATAATCACTCAACATTTGCTTCATACAAAGTAGTGGAGTGCAACAACTTTCTGCAACTATATATTCAGCTTCTGCCATGGACAATGAGATAAAATTTCACTTCTTACTCATTTGTACTAATAGTGTTTAACAGAACTACATCCAGCTAATCTTTTGAAAGTTTTTCATCACAATTGGCTATGTCTTGGGTCAATTTGGTCAATCTATTCAAGTTTTCATCTAAGTCAACTGAATGGTCTATTTTAAATGAAAAGAAATGTTTTAACAAATAGCATTTGTTTGGAATAGTTTTAGTCACATAAAGCTTAGTCCATAGTTTAGAAGCAGATTTGATTATACCAATAGCCCTAATCACAATATCAGACAAGTACAATTGTGCGTCTTTTAGTATTTTTATCATAACTTTTACTCTTGATGTCCGATTGAGATGATTCGAGATGTGTTAGAAAATACCCCAAAGGGCTACAACTTTTATGCAGATATTATTTTCAAATTCGAACGTTTACTATGTCAAAAATGAGTCTCAATATAGACTAAAAATTCGGAGCATACTTTTTTCGGTTGAAAATTGATGTGTGATCATACTTTACTTATATTTCATCCTTTTGACTTCTTTTTTCATCCAATTGACTCCTAGAATTCTCGAATCTTCATTGCGAGGTTCGACAAAACTTTCGAATAGTTGCACTTTAGTCCCCAAACTTTGGATCTCTTACAATTTAGCCACCTCCAATTTTGCCAACTTTTGCTTATTTCCTTCAATTTAATCAACATATATCACAACATCAAACCATACATTAAAATGCTCTAAAACTCATAGAAATTAGTTAAATATAAAGTTTAGGTGATGTCTAAAGTATGAGTGAAATACACTCATCAGATGAATTATTACAAATGACGTCTCTGGACCAAACTAATAAGTTGGACAATTGGTCAATTTTGATATTTGCTGTACATCACATATTTATAATCAATAATTCCCAACACACTAGGAGAATATAATACAATGAAGAGTTTAATATAAGGTGAAATCCTAATATAATACATTTAACAAATAATTGAGTATTTGAGTTGGAATAGAAGATAAAAAATTGCCAAAATCACGAAACCTTCTCCTTATTCTTCTTAGATTCCTTCAAGACTTCTTCAAATTATACTATCAATTCCCAATAGAACTTCAAATTAAATTCCCAATAGAATCTAGGTCACACCCAAATTTTAACAAATTAAATGCCCAAATATTAGATCTAGAGCAATGCATTATTTGAAGATAGGGGGAGTAATTAATTTTATCGTGAGGTCTGAATTATATGCAAGGAAATATCCTCAAAGGGTGAATGAAACATGAAAGGACACCGCGTATTCGCAATGCCACATTTGTTGGAAATTATGGGAGCGGTCAATGGAGGAATTTAAATTTCCTTCCACATTCTTTTAATTACTTTTAGTCTTAGAATATGGACAGAAAATGAATACACACTTTTAATCTTAGAATTTGAACAGAAAATGAGTACAAACAGCATCAATCTTACTTTTTAAGTCTCAAATTTTGGACCACACATTAATATCATTATTTAGAACACTGGACAGAACAAATTGAGAATTACTAAAGATTTAGCCTATCACGTTTGAATTACAAAAATACATAATAAATTGAGAATTCATAACCCGAAAATATACAATTGCAAGAAGAAATTTGAATATTAATTTTTTTCTATTTCAATGTCTTCAATAGAGTGCTCAAGAAATCCCAATTCTCTCTTGCTTGGAACAAAGCTCTTGATGGTTAGTGTATTGAATGTATGTTTTTGTCTCCCCACAAAACTCTCTTCCCCTTTTGCTAGATGAATAATCCTATTTGTAGCCTCTAGAATTAAGTGAACTTGATTTAAATTAAGAAACGAAATATTTTCTACCTCGTAAAGCCACGCGATCAAAACCAACACGATTGTAGGGTAATGTTGGTTGCGATCGTATGGTAATATTCTTGAACTTGTTGGTGAAATTTGTGGTCGCATAGAGTCTTGCGATTGCAAGGTTCATCCTTTTTGCTTCCGATTCAAGTTTGTCCCTAAATTTCCCTATTGATCCAGCCTTCATCTTTCAAATATTTATACCTTAGTCCCCATCTTCAATAACTTGTTACTTCTTAGTCCTTCAAATGCTGTTGTGACATTTTTAATTCAATGGCTATGCTTTCTCTCCAATTATCCATAAAGATAAAACTAATGTCTCAAATCTCGGACCACACATTAATATCATTATTTAGAACATTAGACAAAACAAATACAAAGTTTTTAACGTTTAATTATCGACACAGTTACATACGAGGAAATTCAACAATTGAATAACCTTAACCAAGACCTAATTATGTCATAGAATTTGACAACACGGCACCAAATATGGATGATAATATGGTGAAACATTAAAATGGAAGTCGCCATACTGTTACTACGTTCATTTGGATATTGTCACTGGTTGTATGAGTATCGATGTTATGAAATCTTTTAACTTCGTTTTAGAATTTGAGTATCCATCACTGTCTTTGTATAAAAGATTGATGACACGTGCAAGATTGACTACTCGTAAGAGAACAGCCATTGGTACTGCAGTTGAGTGAAGGCATTCTTGGTTTATATCCTTCCACGCATTCATGACTTGTGTTTGAAATACAGCAAATGCTTCTTCTTTTGAAGCCCCTTTCTCTTTCATATAACAATCAACTGCCGTTATTTTTTGCTCAAACTGCATAAAAGTAACACAACCCAAAACTTGTTAATTTTAATGTTATTTTTCTAATGTGTTGACGGCCATTAGAACAAAAAACCCGTGTGATGAACTTGTATAATTCAAATAAAATCAATTTATAAGAATTCAAACTTCTTACCCCATGTCCAACCATATCGTCCATTAGTCTACAAATTATTGATGAAGCACGAACTGATAATGGTTCACCTGAAATCCAATCAAAGGCTTCCTTATTTACCGGTTCTCCCATGCCTACCAAAGATGTTGTAGAGAGCATCATGTAACCACAAGATACTAGTCCGACTTTCATATACTCCTCTAGTGTTGGAGCATATCCATTGTATGTCCATTTTGCCTCTTCGAAATATGCACGGACTAATTTTTTCATCTGTAATTTGAAAATGTGATTAGATATCATTGGATGTAATTTCGCTTAAAGTCAAGCAACTTTATTAATATTGATTACCTCATCAATTGCGTACTGAAAACGATACGATTTTCCTATCTTTCCTAACTCTCTCTCAACTTCGAGATAAACATCTAAAAGAGATTGGTAAAAATATTTCATGTACGATGGTAACTCATCTATGGCACTAATGTCCCACCTGCTCACGAAAATATTCAATATCAAATTGGAATCTATTTGAATTATATATTTCACTATAAATAAATATGCTATTAGATACTAAGATACAAAGAATAACTCAAAACACACCTTTCAATTGCCTCTGTGAAAAGTTTAAGTTCGTCTATGGTCCCATAAACATCATAGATGTCATCAATAATAGAAGTCATGGCAATTACTTTGGTTAGAATTTTCCTTGCAAGAGAGTATTGGGGCTCAAAGTAGACAGATAATATCCAAAAGTAGCATTCCACCAGCCTATCTCTTGCAAATGGCAATTTTTTCCCAAACTCTAAAGCCTTCCACCACCTGCAATTTACATCCGAATGTAAAATTTTAACAATTTTTCAGATATATAAGTGCAAGCAGTAAAGCTTCACAAAACAAACTAACCTTGTAATGTCACTTAGCTCCTTCTGGTGGATCTTCTGCACTATGTTGAAGTCTAATTTTGCAAAATTCAGGAGCATTTCTTCACCTGATTTTTGGTAAATGGATAAGAATTTCTTAACTCCGACCCTTGTCAAAGTTTTATGAATTGGCATCTCCAAGGCGTCGCTAACTTGTCTGGAGAGAGAATTGCTCGCCTGGCAGATCGAGGACCCGAGGTGAGTAGCAGAAAACCTCAATGCTTCTTCTAGAATTTCCTCCCCGTGTACTCCAAATTGTGCAGCCTCGTACAAGCTTAACAGCCCTGGTACATCGCTAATCAAAGAATCCTCAAACTTTCCTTGGCTGTCCTTGAATTTGTTGAACACATCTGCCCCAGTCCCCAAAAATATGAAATGTAACCTTAAATGTGTAAGGTGCATGTTCTCATTAGAGAACATAAACTTTTCATGTACCATATTCATGTTTGGTCATGTTAAAGAAAAGTTAATTTTGTTAGTAAAAAAGTAGCATTAAAAATCATAACTAACTAAAAAGTATATTCAACTTGCTTTGAAGCATAAGAGAACATGCATATCACAATCTTTTATTGCATGTGTATAGATATAATATTGACAATTTAATTTCCCAACATATAACAAATCATGAAAATAAAATTACTTACCACACGAGACATAATATCCTTGTTGTCTGAGTAATCGAAATCGAAGAGCAACGGTACAAAGATCATTGTTTTGTTTATTGTGACTTTCATGATAAGTTTCATAGATGTATTTTAAAGATTTTTCAATTTCTTTTTCAAAATGGTAACCAACTCCAAGACGTTGGATTGCATCGATGAGGTCTAGTTTATACAATGAATCATCTGAGGCAGCCACTAGCAACTTTTTCACTTCTTCTTTTAATCTTTGACGTTCTTGCTCTTCGTTGGCCAATATATCCTGGTCAAGTAAGTGGAAGCATGCATTTAACATTTTAACACAGTTATATTTCAGTTAATTAACAAGGAACAGAAGATCTAGCTAATTTACATTAGAAGCATACGCAAGGAAATAATCTCCCCAAATGTTAGGATGATACGTGACAGAGCGGCGAGTATCCTGAATGCTCGTGTTTTTGATGGAAAATGGAGCAGCAGATGCATGGATTCGGATATCCATTTCTGTATTTCACTCTTGAAATTTGGACAGTAAATCGAAGAATGCTTCTCACTTCAATGGTCTTGTTTGAATTTATAAGGTCGTTTCATGGGTATTTATAGACATAGCATGTCAGGAGTACGTAGGCCAAGACAATTTAGACCCCGTTTCCATTACTTCCTCTGAAATATTGAAAATTTTCATACCCATTTGTATAAAATGGCCAAAAAACGTTGAACTAATTTTATTTTTTTTACCCGTTGATAAATGAAAAATACAATATAGAACTGCTAGAAAGCTTGTAATTCACTTTAACGACCCAAAATTTAATTTTTAAATCGCTACCAAAACTATTAAGTTTAACAATGTAAATATATGAAATTAACGGACACAATTTAATTGATAAAAATTCATAACCAAATAAATATTAAAAACTATGCATATCGCATTTATTAGATAAATAATAAAATGTTAATTCCACTAATACTGCATAACACAATTTTAAATTTATAACCCTTTAAAACCTATCTTAAATTTCTAATTAAAAATCCTTACGAAATAAATCTGAGAAATTACAGAAATTGAAAAAAATGCCTTGTTACACGGATTATTTTTTTATTGAGTTCCATAAATTTTGGCACCACGACTGCACCTCATCGCTCTCCAACCAACGACCCGTTCTAACCTGTGAGGTAGGGGAAAAATGGGTGAGTATATGAGAATACTCAACAGGACATGAATTAATGGTGCAATCTCGAATAAAAACATTAAATCACGTGTACAAAATATCATACCGTCATATCATATCTTTAAAAATCGGTAAGAGCTCAAATATATCATATCTTTGGTACCGGATGTCCAATACATATCATTACATAACATATCATATCAATGTTTTCATTAGCATAATATTTATCAACATGAAAAATAAATTAAACGGGATAAACCACTTGCATCTCGTAATCCTACCTTGTTAGATAAAATAATTTTTGAGTATCTAAAATCACGTTCCAAACTTTATTTTTTGCTTGTGTTACAGCTACCACCGGATATGTGTATCTATATTTTATTTTATTTTTAGGGTAAATAGTAAGAACTTTTGTATAGTATTTAAAGTTGAAAGTATGCATAAAAATTTTCAATTGCCATGTTTTTACCTAAATAAAAGTCTCAACCATGATATTCTATACAATCAACAATTATTTCTTCCCTATCTAATCAACATGTCACCCCTATCATATCCCAAAATCAAAGCAAATAAATCCTTTTAAAACAAATACTTCCTTAATTACCATTTAACCTACACGTCTACTAACCCATACAATTCAAATTCAAAATAAAACACTCCATACACGTTACACGTGGCAAATCACATTTTCAATAAATAAATAAATAGTGAATTTCTAGTAAAATTTTGGTGAATTCATACTAGATAAATCGAAGCCTCTATTGAATAGTTTCTTTGTTGTTCTCAACCTCAAATCAACATGATGACTAGACAAATTTATAAGATAGTACATTATGTAGGATTAGTATAGGCATCCTTGGATTTCTTGTTGGGGTTCATCATATGGGCAAGAATTCTTTCCATTTAGTCAACTTACAGACGTTAATTTCCACTTGCTACATACATTAGTATGCAACTAAATCTACATGATACGTCTGTGAAACCGTAATAAAATGGATACAATGTAGCTTGTTTTTCTTGAAAGGGAATGTTAACTTGAATCTCTTATCCAACTTTTTGTAATACGAAAAGAAGTTTCGATTCACATTCTTACATTGCAGTAAGAAATTATTCGGCGTCTATATTTCTTTGAGTGTATCTTTGGCTAGATGGCCTTTATACTAGAATTATTATCTTCAGTTTTGCAAGTCATTTGAATGGACTTTTCGAACAGAAAGCATCATTAAGGATAATATATACTAATTAATAAATATTGAGGATAAGAATAAGAATAAGAAAAAAAATTAGAATATAACGCGACAATGAAAAAAAGAGGAGAGGATGATGAGGTTAGTGTGGAGGAATAGGCACTTGCGTATTTGGAATGTTTAGATGGTCGGCGTTGGAAGAAAATAGCGTAACTTTTGCATACAGTATCCGTTTTGGGCCCGTGACCATTCCGGAAAGTTTGCGACGATTCCCATTGAACCCACTGCTTTACCGTGACATATGAGGGATTTTGGACATTTGAATTCGTTTTCTAAGTCATTTTCAATATTTATTTATTTTACTTTGTAGCTCAACTCATTAAAGGACTGCTGGCCCAAAAAGTTATTTGTCTTTTGGTATTTAAGACTCTAAAACGTCTTGTAGGATTTTCGGTCATTCATGAAATAAGAAAAGCGTTTGTTTTCTTAAGGTGCAACCCGTTTGCTAGTGTGTTTGTAGATTCGATCTACATAAGAGGACAGGGGCGGACACAGAAGTTTAAAGTTAGGGGGCACGATCAAACTTGCAAAGAATTGAAAGAAATTTTACAGTTGAAGCAAGGATAAATGAAGGAAAATATGGCTACACAAGTCCAACTTTTTCTTCTAAATTCGAAAAAACCTATAATATGCCATAACGATCTAACCCTATCTCAATAGAACATGTAAAAAAAAAACTGAAACAGTGAACAAAAATTTATATAATTTGATTTCATTAGAAATGTTAATCATGAGAATTTTCTTATTAAACATATGGTTGAGTTGAACGAAAAGAAAGAAAAAGATTCATATAATCGAGTTATTAGATTTAGATTCTTTTTATTTTCTAGAAACTTGAAACGTATTTAATTGTTTCCACATGTGTGTGTGCGGGAGAGAGAGAGAGAGAATTTGAATTGGTATTGCGAGGGTTATCAAGGAGGTTACGTGCAAATAGATAATCGAATTCGTAAAATTTCGTGTCAACTAAAATATTTGGAATAATTCCCCATTTTGAAATTTGAACCAACTCTCCACTACACAAAAACCATCTAATCTCTATGGATGCAAAATAAAAGTACAATCAATTACGTACTGCAATACATGAGATATATTGCAACAAAATCCTTAATCAACACGTATTATTCATTTTTTCGTTCATTTCGCATTCCTCCATTGCAGTAAGAAATTATTCGGCGTCTATATTTCTTTGAGTGTATCTTTGGCTAGATGGCCTTTATACTAGAATTATTATCTTCAGTTTTGCAAGTCATTTGAATGGACTTTTCGAACAGAAAGCATCATTAAGGATAATATATACTAATTAATAAATATCGAGGATAAGAATAAGAATAAGAAAAAAAAATTAGAATATAATGCGACAATGAAAAAAAGAGGAGAGGATGATGAGGTTAGTGTGGAGGAATAGGCACTTGCGTATTTGGAACGTTTAGATGGTCGGCGTTCGAAGAAAATAGCGTAACTTTTGCATACAGTATCCGTAAAAAAAAAAAACTGAAACAGTGAACAAAAAGTTATATAATTTGATTTCATTAGAAATGTTAATCATGAGAATTTTCTTATTAAACATATGGTTGAGTTGAACGAAAAGAAAGAAAAAGATTCATATAATCGAGTTATTAGATTTAGTTTCCTTTTATTTTCTAGAAACTTGAAACGTATTTAATTGTTTCCACATGAGAGAGAGAGAGAGAGAGAGAGAGAGAGAGAGAGAGAGAGATTGAATTGGTATTGAGAGGGTTATCAAGGAGGTTACGTGCAAATAGATAATCGAATTCGTAAAATTTCGTGTAAACTAAAATACTTGGAATAATTGTCCACTTTGAAATTTGTACCAACTCTCCATTACACAAAAACCATCTCAATCTCTATGGATGAAAAATAAAAGTACAATCAATTATGTACTGCAATACATGAGATATATTGCAACAAAATCCTTAATCAACACGTGTCATTCATTTTTTTGGTCAATTCATTTTATTTCGAATAAGGTGTTCTATTGCACCAGCAGCAATTAATTTGTATATAAAAAAAAATACACTTAAGAAGACGCAAGATTATAAAAGTTCACCTTAATATTAGACTACGTCTTCTTTCGCTGCTACAATAATTCACTATGATGAAGATGAGTTTACAAAAGAAAAATTTCACACACTATCTTTTCTGACCTCCCTATCTCTTTTCTATAATGATAATATAAAAAGCCTAAGGGTAACTCCCTATTTATGAGATATATTAGGACAAAGGGCGAACTCCCTTCCAAATTATCATCACTTGTTTTCTCATCCTATTACTATCACTTATTTCAAACATAAAATAGACAAAAAAAAAAAAATTGTCCCTTCTTAGGCATGTGTATGGTCTTTTTGAATATGGACTTTATTTTAGATAAATGAAGGAAAACATGGCTCGACAAGTATAACTTTTTCTTCTAAACTCGAAAAAAGCTATAATGTGCAATAACAATCTAACCCTATCTCAATAGAATGCGTAAAAAAATGAAACATTGAACAAACAATTAGATAATTTGATATCATTAGAAATGTCAATCATGAGAATTTTCTTAATGAGCATTATGGTTGAGTTGAATGAAATGAAAGAAAAAGATTCATATAATCGAGTCATTATGAATAAATTTAGCTTCTTTTTATTTCCTTGAAACTTGAAATGATTTTAATTGTTTCTGTGTGTCTACATATATACGTATATATGAGGATGAGTTTACAAGTAGATTATGAGCGATTAGAAAATGGAATACGTAAAATTTTATTTCAACTAAAATATTTGGAATTATTCTCCACTTTGAATTATGTATCAACTCTCCACTACCATAACACCATCTCAATCTCCATGGATGAAAAAATAAAAGTAAAATCGATTACATACTGCAATAAAGTGAGATATATTGCAATACACGTGTAATTCATTTTTTTCTGTCAATTTCTTTTTTGTTTCGAATAAGGTTTTGAGAATTAGAAATCCAATTTTATTTCATCGGTAGCAATCAACTCATAGAAAGAAAAATAGACACTTTAGAACACGCAATATTTATAGATTTTTGTGCAGTCTATATAGAATAATGTGATTGGACACTGCAATTATCAGAGAAAGGGGAGACAATATAGAGAGATATGTGAGAGATAATGAATCGGTACATCACCGATGTTTCACCGTCATGATGATAAATAACATTACTCTTTATAACCTCCCTCTCTTTTTTCTATTACGGTAACATAAAAGTCTAATGATGACTCCCTATTTATGAGGTAACGGGCAAAATTGAAATTTACAAGAACATAAATTCTTAAATTTTAGTTGAGGACGGACCCCCTTAAAAATTATCATTACTTAGAGGGGTGTATTCAGTTGAAATTTTTAATAACTTTTTGAGATTTAAAAAATTAGTTTAATGTAAATTTTTTGAAACTCTCTAAAAGTATTATTGTATTCAATTGAAACTTTTATAAAATTTTAAAAAGTCTCTAAAAGCCATGATGTATTCAATTAAAACTTTTTAAAAGTCTCTATAAGTCTTGGAATATTCAAATTTTAATAACTTTTTAAAATTTTTATAATAGTCTTTAGGGTACTAACTTTAAGTAGAAGTACTAAAGTAAAATTTCAAAATTTGTCTCTTATTAATCACAAGATTTTGGGAGACTTTCACAAAAAAGAAAAAGAAATATATATATATATATATATATATATATATATATATATATATATATATATATATTTATTTATTTATTTATTTTTTTCATATTTTGCTTTCATTTTCCCTTATATGATTAGAGTTATGATTAAATTTTTTTTCTATTTTTATCTCTTATTGTTTCTCTCTATTTTCTATGAAAAAAATAAATTGGATTTTTACAACTTTTTCTTTTCTTTTTTCATTCATTTTGTTTTTTGTGAAAAATATATATTTTAAATTAAATTATAAAATTTTATATAGATTATTTTATAATTAAATTTAAGTATATTTATTTTTTATTTATTCTTTAAAGGTATATTATATTAATAAGACTGAATATTAAATTTATTTTTTTATTATATATTTATATAAAATAGTTTTGATTATTATTTATTTATTAAGGTCTTAAATTCTTATCCTTTTTAAAATATTTTTTTTATTATATGGGGAGAGGAAGAGAAATTGTGGGAACCATCAACTCGTATGTGGTAATTTCACACTATTGCACTAGATCCATAAGAATTCTATTTCAAACGAAAGTCTTCAAAAGTCGGTTGATTTTTATAAAAATTCATAATTTTTTTAAAATAAAGGTCTATAGAAGTCTACGAAACACTTCCACTAATTCCATATAAATCTATAAAAATCCATGAAATCCACATAAGTCACCACTTACAAAAAAAATCCATCAAAGTCTTCAAAAATCCCCCACTTATTTTTGAGGATATACGTATCAATGGCCCAAATTCAAGGCTATAATTCCAAAATGGCCTTTGAATGGCCTTTGACTATTTTAACATTTTAAACTACCTAAAATACCCTTAAAATAAAAGGTTTTAAAACAAGTCATTTTAGTCCTTAAACTTTAAATCTAATTTTGGATTCGACAAAATTGTTTTCCCCTCGCAATAGAAAATTAACTTTTCTTCACCATCAACTCTTTCCACCTATCTTGAGTCGAAAAATTTGATATTGATTAATAATTTTATTTTTGAATTATTTTTATTTTTTGCATTTTTTAAATGGTATCAGAGCCCTATATCCTGAAAAATTAAAGGCATTAGAGAATGGAAGATAATAAAAAAATTTGCATAGGATGGTACGTTAACAATTCTACTGAATATTTAGATACTGATAGTTATATTCAACATCTTGTTAATAAATCAAGAAATTTGATTGAAAAAATGAAAGACTCGGATAGTTTTAAAATAAAGAAAAAATTTGAAAAGAAAATTACTTTTCTTTTAATAGATTTTGATGAAGTTTTAGACGAAGACATAGGATATCTTGTTAAAATACCCATTCTTATAAAAATGAAAACTTTAAAAAGAATTCAAAGAGTTCTTAATAATGAAATTAGGAGAATTGAAGAATTAGATACCTAAGGATCATGGAAATTGAAAATTCAGAAAATTTAGAAACAGAAATATACGAAGGAGTAGAGGGATATGCCTTAAAAGGAAAATTTGATTAGAAAAAATTTAGAAAAATAAATAGAGCAGAATTAAGTCTAAAACCATCAGGAGAAAATAAATTATTCAATATTTTAGGATCAGCCTTTAGAAGAAAGAAGTTGGTCATTAATGAATATCATGAAATAGAAAAAGCCATAGATATTAAACATACACAAGAAAAAATAAAATTAAATCTTATAACAAAAAGAAATATTAATGAATTCCTAGAAAAATTAAAATAAGAAAAACGAGATAAAATATCTTATGTTTACCTCGCTGGAATACAAATAATAATAAAATCATGTTTTAAAGAAAAAATTAATAGTCATATAATACTTAATCTACAAGATGAAAGATGTATAACTGCAGAAAATGAAAATTTAGGAATAATTAAAGGAAATTTAACCTATAAAAAATTAAAATTTATTTGTTATCCAAGATATTGCGTACATATAAATGATAAAAATTTAGATGATTGTCTTAGTCTACATTTTAAGATGACTAATAAAATATTAAAAGATGATAATAAAGTTTTTACTATATTATATCAAGGATTATATTGTTATACAAATAGTAATTATGGAAATATATATAAAGAAAAGCCTTTTATAGAAATTGACGAAGAATTTAGGGATATAGGAGAAGCAATCTTACCTAGAGAACAAGACATAGAAGAAATAGAAAATTTTGAGATAGGACATGATGATGCTATAAGTATTGATCAACCTATAATACCAAAACAAATAACATATAAAGAAAATAAAATAATTATTGGAAATAATACAGTAAGACATAGTATTTCAAAAATAATACAAAATAAAAATAATAGTGTTTATGGAATCAAAGGAAAATTTTTTAATGGAAATAAATGGATAAATGAAATTAAAATAGTTATTGATACTGGAGCAAGTCAGAATCATATTTGCTCTCTTATTGATGAAGGAATTAAAAAGAAAAAAGTTGAACCTTATAGTTACAGAGATTTTGAAGGAAAAATAAACTCTTGTGATATCATAGGACAAGTTCAAATTAAATTAGGAAATTTATTATGAAGTATAGAATGCTATATTGATAATAATATGAATTTTGATGAACATCCAATATTATTAGGAAATTCATTTTTAAATAGTCTTGATAATTATAAAATAGACAAGGAAGGAATTCTTATTATACATCAAGGAATAACCACATATTGCCCTAAAGAAAAATGAGTAGAGAAATAAAATTCTCAATAAGTGTATATATACAAATAACTGTATTTGAATCAAAAATAACTACTTGCGCTCTAATTGATACAGGAGCTGAGATAACTGTCTTTAAAGAATTTTTATTACCAAAGTAGATAGAAAATAAACAACAATTAACTCTACAAGGAATAACTGGAGTAAGAGAATCTTTAAAATATAAAAATGAAAATACAGAAGTTATAATAGGATTTAAAATAGTAACCATAAAAATGCTTACCAGTATAATATTAATGATTGTGATATTATTCTAGGAAATGACTTTCTACAACAGTTTAGTTAATATAGTCAAAATATTTATACTATTCAATTAAAAACACCATGTGGACATTTACTTAAAATTGCTAGAGAATTTAAACCATTCAGAGTTCAGCCAGCTTAACGTGGTGAAAAAATAGAATTTATACCAAAATTACTCAATTATTCAATCAAAACAATTACTCTTGATCAAATAAAAGATCTTTTAGCTAAAAATTATAATGAAAACTCACTTGAAAAATGGGAAAAATAAAAAACAACAGCTAAAATAGAACTATTAGAACTAACAATCATTATTAGAGTCAAACCTATGCTCTATAATCAAGAAGATAAAGAAGAATTTTAAATACAAATTCAAGAACTTCTTAATCAAAAACTTATAAGAAGAAGTAATAGCCCTCATAGTAGCCAAGCTTTTATGATTAGAAATCATTCGGAGATAAAAAGAGGAAAACCTAGGATGGTTGTAAATTATAAAGAACTTAATAAAAACACTAAGTTTGATGGATATTATTTACCAAATAAAGAAGTATTAATAAATATAGCTAAGAATAAAAAATATTATTCAAAATTTGATTGTAAATCTGGATTTTGGCAAATTAAACTTGAAGAAAATAGTATACCATTAACAGCATTTAGTACTCCTCAAGGACATTATGAATGGTTAGTTATGCCATTTGGATTAAAAAATGCACCACAAATTTATCAAAGAAGAATGGATGAAGTCATTAGAACTTATAATTTTCTTATTGTTTATGTTGATGATATACTTGTTTGCTCAGAAACATACGAAAATCATCTTAAACATCTAAAAATTTTTGCTACACTTTGCTCAAAAGAAGGTATAATACTTAGTCAGAAAAAAGCAGAAGTAGCAAAACATGAAATTGAATTTTTAGGAATGATAATAAATAGTGATGGAATAAAATTGCAACCTCATATTTCTGAAAAGATAATTTTATTTCCTGATAAACTTGAAAATAAGCAACAAATTCAAAAGTTTTTAGGTTGTCTTAATTATGTAGAAGGATTTATAGAAAAACTTGCAGAAAAAAGAAATAAATTGTAGAAACTATTAAGAAAATAAAATAAATTAGGTTGGAATGAAGAACATACTCTTTGTGTCAAAAATTTAAAAGAAAATTGTAAAAATTTACCTAAACTTAGATGAAAAAGATAAATTAATAGTTCAAACCGATGCTTCAGATTTATATTGGAGTGCTTTATTAAAAACTGATTTAAATGAAATTTGCAGGTATACTAGTGGAACATTTAATAATGCTGAAGTAAATTATTCAACCAATGAAAAAGAATTATTGGCAGTTGTTAAAGGAATAAACAAATTTAAAATGTTTTTGTTACCCAAGGAATTTATTGTTCAAACTGATAATACTCAACTTAACGGACTAGTAAATAATAAATTACCAAATTCACCTCAACATAGAAGATTACATAGATGGCAAGTGTTACTATCTTTTTATAATTTTAAATTTGAATATATCAAAGGAAAAGATAATTTATTTACTGATTTCTTGAGCAGGAATCATGAATATGGAAAAGATTGAAGCATTTACAAATGAATTACAAGATCTTTTAACAGATTTAATGCAGATTATCTTGCTGTTCAAGAAGATCATCTTGATATTCGACAAACTTTGTGTGATTTATCAAGCAAAGTTGTTGAAAGTGGGAAAAAGATTGAAAAATTGAATGATAACAAAGAAAAAATAGTTGAAAATTTGTCAGAATGTTTAGACTTTTTTGCAAATTGTAGCCAGGAGTATCCTCCTTTAAAAGGTGAATACAAATTTAAAGGCTAGTCACATCCCATTTCGGGAGATTAATACATCCACCTCGAGTGGAGAATCAAAATTTAAGAGAAATGACTCTCTTATCTCGCAAGAGGAAAAAGTCATAAAAAAGGGTCCACAACAACTACCTGTCAGTATGGACAAATTGTTGGAAAAATTTACAAGTGGAAAAGGAGCCGCTAAGTCTAGTACTCAAACATCCTTATCAAAAGGCCCATTGGAACACCCTCATCGTTACTGAATTCCAAGAAGATAAAAAATCACCAGTTGGTGACCTTAAATCACCAAAGGGAATAATTGCTACTCATCACATCAGAGCTAATCTACATCCAATGGAAAAGGAGTATTATGAATTCTCGTAATGGGTATATAATTTCGTAGAATGAAGTTCTCTATATTTGTGACCCTTCCAACGGCGATTTATCCAAGGATCGGTGCTCAAGGAGCAGATCCTAATATTGTTCGAAAATTGGCAGCATTTGGATTTTTAGATCGACTCTTCCCAGGGATAGATCTAAAAGAAATTGAACAGTTTGACAAAGAATTTGTTAATTGTGTTAAAAAATTCAGCGATAAACAACCGATTGAACTGAGATTTTACACAATTAGTCCTGAATATAAAGAACCAGAGTGGTATGGAGAACATCATCTCATCACAATTCGGAAAAATAATGGAAATCCACTCAAGGAGATTCAGATTTTTAAAGAATTGCCCACTATTAATAGAAAATGGATGATTTACAGACGAGCTCTCGGAATAAAATCAGTCGGCTCAACAATGCAGTTCTTTTATGGAGAAAGATACATGGTCTATAGTATGAGTAATAATTGGATCCTTATCTGTAGAGTAGATAAAGAATCAAAAATTCTTGAAGAAAAAATCTGTGGAATTATGAACGATCAATTTTCTGGAAGTGGAGAATGCATTAAAGAAGCATGCCGACTTATGGGACACATCCACAAGTAAATGACGATCAAGAAAAACGTGACTGACAGCACCATGTGAACTTTGAAGATAAGAAGACAGCTGTCAAGCTGGAATCAAAAGAAATTGGCGACACTGGAATAAAGACAACCAACAACCACTTTTAATATTTTCAACCACATTTGAAATTATTGTACTTCTTACTTTTGTGTTGTAAAAATCTGATTGGTCAGAAGTTTCTCGGTGAAGTGCGAGCCTTTCTATAAATTGAGACACTTCTCATTAGAAAAGATCATTTAAAATTAGCTATCTGAAATCTCATCCTGAACGATCATCTCAAACTTTCAACAATGTTCTTTGTAATCATTCTCGTTAGAGAGTAGAAACCACTATTCGGAGTATCAATCTTTGTAAAAATCCTTGTATAATAGCTTTCAAGCTATCTTCAGATCAATAAAATCTTTGAGTTTGAAATAAATCTTTTACTACGCTTTGAGTGTTGTTCTACACAGTGAGTCTGTTTGAGAGTTTTGAGTGCCTTTGTGTCCATTTTGCTGTGATGCTGTCGGACTTTGGCCAACTCTTGTGACGAAGGTGACCAGGAACATATAACATTCTTGCTATTTGGCGAAACGTGGTAAGGCCCTTATTTTAAGCTACAAGAAAATTTATTGTCTGAAAATTTGCATGAAAATTATTATATAAGAATTTTTATAAGATTGTTTACTTTGAAGAACTTTTATCATGGAAAGTTACGAGTTTTATTATAGATCTGTACCTTTTAGATATACTAGTAGTATTGATTATAGTCACATGATAGAAATTCCAGAAACTTATGATAGTTATACTAGAGGAATAAATTTTATAAAAAGAGATAGTAGATATTATGAAAAATGCCTTACAATTGTATCATTTTGATTAAAAGAAAGATTGCCTAAAGAAATAATAAAAATGATTTTATTTTTCTGGTTAGATAGTGAAAATAGTGAAAGAACTTTTGAAACTATAGAACATGTAAGTTATAATGAAGTTTCTGAATTATATGATTTTGATCTTAGTTTTGACGATATAGAATAAGAATATGCCTGGAATAACTAGAAAATTTTGTGATAATAAAATAAAAATTTTAGAAGAACAGATAATAACTGACAATAATCGTAGAGAAATAGAAAGAAAAATTTCTAATTGGAATAAAATTAAAAGAGAATTATTAAGGAATGAAATTACAAGAGAATTAAGAAGAGAAGAACAATTTAGAAGAGAAATAAGACAAATGATAAATAATATAATAATTAATTCCTTAAACATACCAGACTAATATGAGTTTACCAACAAAAATAAGATTTGATAAACAAGAAATAGAAAATATTAGATTACCAATAGGAAGCTATCAAACTAAAAAATGGAATACAACTCTGTTTCAACCTTTAAACTCATGGGGAAATACAGATGAATGGTTAAATATGACTACAAATTGGACTAATGCATTTTTATGGCAACAATTAGGACAATTAAAATCTAAAGATGTAGAAACTATAGAGGAAATAAATAATATAGATCCAAAAGATGAAATAACTAAAGAAAGGTTAGAAGTTTTAAGCAAAAATATGTCTAAACAATTTAATAAAATAAAAGAACAAATTAATAATTTAGAAATACTTGATGAAGATAAACTTGAAGAAATTCAAAATCGAATATCAAAAATTGCACAGAAAAATAGTATTAATAAAATAGCAACTTTAGAAGAAAAAGTAGACATTATTAATTATAAACTTAATATTCTATTAAATAAATTAGGATTTGAAATTGAAAAATCATCTTATAAAAACCTAAAATATGAGTATGAATGACAAAATCAATTTAATTGAGAAAAATATAAAAACAATTGATGAAAAAATAACTAGAATTGAAATAAACTACGAAGAAGAAAAAGAAAGACTATAAAATAACTTTTTAAGAATAGAAAATCTTTTAAATAGAATAATAGAAAATCTAAATAAAGAAAAACCATTTAAACCAGATTATAACAAAGAACTTAAAGAAGTTAGAAAGAAAATTGAAAAATATGAAGAATTAATAAAACTTAATGGAGGATTAAAAGAGATATAGAAAGATTATTAATTGATCTTACAAAGTAAGAAGAAAATCTTATAGAAAAAGAAGAAGGAAAATTAATTATAGAAGAACAATGAACGAAGATATGGAAAATTTAATATTTGACTTAGAAAACTTAAAAATTTGTGAAGAAATAACTAAAAATCATATGGTCGGAAAAACGAGAGGACCACGAGCAGTCAAACAAGAAGAATATGGAGAAACTAGCACAGCTAAATATGAAGCAGAAATAGACCCTAGAAGATATGTTAATACAAAAGTAGATTTTAAAACTACCAAAGAAAGAATGTATAGAGACCAATTTAAACCAGTATTAAGAGAATCAAACCCAATGAAAATTGCAGGATCATATTTAAATTTAGATTGTGAATTAGATGTTAGAAGAGCTATAAATGAATGGAGTACTAATATGATAGCACACTTTAATTATAATCGCAGTAATACAGATAATAAAAATAGAACTGAATATTTATTAGCAACATTTAAAGGAAATGTATTTAATTGGTATAGAGGATTAGAAGAAACAACAAAAGGTATTTGGAAAGATAGTATTGAAGCAGGATTTGAAATTAGTATAATAGAAGGAATAAATAAAGTTGTTACAAGAATTTATAGAGAATTTGCTGGAGAAGATTGGGTAAATGAAAGTACTAAAACTATATTAGAAGAGAAAGAAGATGCTAAAAACAGAATGAAACATTTACAAATTTGTAATATGTGTTACCTCAATGAATATTGTTGTGAATATAGTAAATATTATTATATGATGTTTGGAAATGGAGCTGATAATAATTATTATAAGGAAGTTTTTATTAGAAAATTACCACCACCATGGAATAGTTATTTTCAGAATAAGATTAAAGAAAAACAATTAGGAAGAAATGAAGAAGGATATACATTAGGATTTATTATAAGAACTATAAAAGACGAAATAAGTACTATGCGTAGTAATCAAATGGTTTATAAACAATCAGGATTTATACAAGATAAGATTTGTTGTAGAGATATCGAAGTACCAGGAAATTGGGGATGTTATGATTATAAAAAAATAAAAAATAAAAATAAAACCCAAGAAATATAAAAAATATAATAAGTTTAAAAAGAAATATTTTAAACCAAAAAGAAAATATTTTAGAAGAAAATATAAACCTTATAATAAAAAATCATTAGATAAAAAACGATGTAAATGTTGGAATTGCAATGAAGAAGGTCATATAAGCACTGAATGCCCAAAAAAGAAAGTTAGAATATTAATTATGGACTTTGAACAAATTAGAGATGAATGTGAAGAAGTTAATATTGAAAAAATAAAAGTAAATGAAAAAATATTTGAAGAAAAATCAGATTTAGAAGAAACGTCTAATGATGATGAATAAAAATAAGAATAAAACTAATTTCTAAAAAATCATAAAGATTGAGGACCTGATTTGCAATAAATGACTCATTTTCATTAAGGGTAAAATTGACTTTTTAACAAAAATCTTAAAAAGCCACTGTTCACAGGCTATTTTGAATACTTCCCCCTTATTTTTCGCATCCTATTGCTATGACTTATTTCGAACATAAAATAGACAATTTTTTTTCTGGCCCTTTTGTGTCCATGTATTTTATTTATTTGAATTTGGATTTTATTTTTTTAAAAAACTAGAAACAAGGATAAATTAAGGGAAATATGGCAACAAGTTCATCTTTTCTTGTGAACTCGAAAAAGGCTATAATATGCCATAACGAACTAATCCTATCTCAACAGAACATGTAAAAAAAGGTGAAACGGTGAACAAAAATTATATAATTTGATGTCATTAGAAATGTTAATCATGTGAATTTTCTAATAAACATAATGGTTGAGTTGAATGAAATGAAGGATGAGTCGTTAAGAATAAATTTAGTTTCTTCTATTTTTCTAGAAACTTAAAGTGTTTTCAATTGTTTCTCTATGGGCGCGCACGCCCACATACATACATATTATGGTGAGGGTTATTAACTAGATTATGAACAAATAGAAAACTGAACACGTAAAATTTTATTTCTTCTAAAATATTTGAAATAATTCTCCACTTTCAATTTTTGTAACAACTCTCCACTACACTGTTACCATCTCAATCCCTGTGGATAAAAAAAGTACAAAAAATTACGCACTTTAATATGTGAGATACATTGCAACAAAATCCTTAATTAACACGTAATTCATTTGCTACAATTTTTTTTTGTTCCGAATAATGTGTTTAGAATTCGATACCCTAATTTTATTCCACTGATAGAAATCAATTTGCAAAAAGAAAAATAGACACTTAAGAACACACAAGATATAGTGGTTTGCCTCAATGTGAGACTACGTCTTTTTTGCGGCTACAAAAATTCAATATGATGAAAAAGAGTTTACAATAGAAATCTCCCTCCCTCTCTCCCTCCCTCCCATTATGGTAATATAAATGCCTAATTACGACTCCCTATTCTTAAGATAAATTAGGGCAAAATCGAAATTTACAAGAACAAAAATTTCTAAACTTTGATCCGAGGGTAGACTCCATGATGGGGGCTTCCTTCTCTCTTCAAAATTATCATCACTTATTTTATCATCCTGTTACTATGTGTTGACACACAAAAAGTGCAGCCCAAGTAAAAGGCCCAAAGAGCGAAGCAGTCCACCTAAAAGGCCCAAAAGAGGAAGGCCCAATCAAGGTCCCAGTATCTGAAGAGCGGAGCCCAATTGAAGGTCCAGTACGAGAGCCTGAATAAAAGTGTGGGCAAGTGACATAAAAGCCCACAAAGCAAAAGCAATGCTATCGCCCAAGCCTGCAGAACGCCCAGAGGCTGAGCGAGTAAAAGACCCTGCAGTCGCCCAAAGGTATAAATCCGTCATCGCCCAAACGGTTTAAGTTACCCAAAGGCCCCAGTGGAAATAACGTCCTGCCACCATCCAAGGCAACGGTTTCAAGCGGTTTAAGTACTTTAATGCTACATCCACGATCTAAGAACCTCAAGAATATGGAGTCGTGCGGTGATAAGTTATGAACGGCAGTTTTAACACATTGGCCATGATGAAGAAAATGGGTGGTTTCAAGCAGTTCTTAAGCAGTTGAAGGCCGTCTAAGCAGTATAAAAGAAAGAAGAAGATAATGAGATAACAAAGACAAAAATTGACTCTCAAACAGAGAATATGTAATTTCCTTTTATTAGATTTAGTTTTAATTAACTTCAATTCCCCTGTACTTGTGTGCTTGCGCCCCTTGGAGGCATCTTGTCCACGTCCAAGCTTGTAATCTTCATATTCAATAAACACCCCTTTTTGGGACTTTGTTCCAAGAGGTTTGTCCCTTACACAATCGTCTGATCCCCTTTTAATTGTTAGTGAGCGAACCCGTGCGAAACAATTTGGCACGCCCAGTGGGACAGTTGGTGTTTGAAGATACAAAAAGGAAACATTATGCCTCATAAAAATCCCGATAAAGCACCAGCAAGTCACGGAGTAGTCCAGTCTGTGATCGAGCGGTACGAGGAGTAGCAACAGTATCCTCAGATGGAAGGACAGACTCCGAGCAGTCACAGTCGTTACGAACCAATGACAGAATTGAGTCATCGAACCATGCGTGCATTGCTTGGAGAACTCACGCAAGATGTCGTTGAACAGGTAAATTTACGAAATGCCCTTAATATGGAAAAATTTACCCAGAACGGAAACGTTCACTATGACAACATGGCCAAACAGTTAAGTGTTTTGAATGATCTTATGAGCAAATTAGTAAGCCACGTATGTCAACCAGCCATACCCGTGGGGAATCATTTCCAAACCAGGACGATTTTGTGACCTACTTCACCACACAACTCCCCTGGTTTGAACCCAGGTTTAGAAGCATTTTTTGGCTCTTCCCCTCAAATCAGGGGGCTAGTGGAAAGCCAAATTTAAATGGTGGTAATGCGACTACTAACCTGGGGGGTAATTTGAACATAAAAGATAATATGCCGAATAACGGTCATGATTTACCCCGTGTTAATGAGGGGGGAAATATTCAGTATAATGGGTATAATGGTCTAAACAATGGCACGTTCCATGCCAATCAGGGACCAAATGTCAGGTCGACTCAAGTGAACCAACAGGTAAACCAACCCATAGGAGTCCCATATGATCCAAATGTGCTGTTGAGAAATCAAATTGCAGAAATAGTACAAGATCAAATGGCTGTTGGGGTGCGTCCTGTCATCAGGCCGACTTACACTAAGCCATATCCTGATTGGGTAGACCAGGCATATCCATGGCCTAGAGGATATAAAGTGCCTGAATTCTCGTTGTTCACTGGTTTAGGAGAAGTATCCACTCTAGAACACATAGGACGATTCACATTACAGAGTGGTGAAGTGACCGATTACCATAAGATGAGACTATTCCCTAGTTCTTTAACAGGAGTAGCCTTTTCATGGTTTATCAATTTGCCAGCAAATTGCTCGTTGACATGGCAACAAATGGAACAGTTGTTCCATGCTCAGTTTTACAAAACAGAGTCTGAGGTTACACTGGCCGATTTGGCGAATTTACGTCAAATGCCAAATGAATAGGCAGAAGGCTTCCTTCAAAGGTTCAAAACAGCCAGGAGTAAATGTTTTGTACCCTTGCCCGAAAAAGAATTTGTCAAAATTGCTCAAAGCTGTTTAAGTTTTGACTTAAAGAAAAAATTCCAAGATAGGGAATTCACTGACTTGTTCCAACTCAGCGCGAACGTGATTAGGTATGAACGTTTGATAAGAGAGGAAAAGCAAGTGAAAAATTCTAGTAAAGGGACTTACTATAAAGACCCAAACTTTGGCATCCATGCTATAAATGATGAATTTTACGATCAAACTGAAATATGTTTGGCCGAACTAACCAAAGGGGACGCATATACTTGCCCCATAATGGCTAAACCTAGAGACTTAGCCAGCAATGAGCCTATGGAAGGAGAAAATAAGAAGAATAGAACGTTCTCGTTCGATGTAACTAAGGCTGACCTCATATTTGACAAATTGTATAAGGATAAACAGATAAAGTTGAGCGATAAGCATAAATTGCCAAGCCCTGAGCAAATCAAGGGTAAAAAATATTGTAAATGGCACAATGCATGGTCACACATGATTAATTATTGCTTGGTTTTCCGTCATGTTTTACAGGATGCTATTGAGTCAGGACGAATCACGTTCGAAGACAAAAAGAAAATGGTAGTGGACGAAAATCCTTTCCCACAGCCACTTGAAGTGAATATGGTGACGACGACCAATCTTAAAAATAAGTTGCCAAGATTCAAGTTGGTTATCGACGATGAAGAAGACCCAGAGAAACATGCCAGTGTGTTTGAACGCATCAGAGGAAAAGAACCCATGAAAGATGAGGAAATTTGGTGTGCCAGGTGTAAAGGGGAAGTGAGAACAAATACTTGGAGACCAGAAGTGTGGCAGAATCACCATCGCCCTGGGTTTGATCCAAGCAAGAGGCAGGGAACATCGTTCTATAGAGAACCGCCTCCGGAAAGCAGTTCAAGCCAGTAAGGCATATGAGATCATTCAGAGCACAGCCTCGCCAGCCTAATGTGTGGTACTCATATCAGCATAATGCGAGGCGTGTTGTGCCTTTTAATGAGATGACCAGGACTCAACAAAGAAGATTCCAGCGGAATTATGGACGAATGATGAGATAACAACAAGAAAAGCCACGTCCTAAAGCACCAAGAGTACTAGAAAGAGCTAATCAAAATGCTCTTGAGGATAGTGAAGAAACTGGCATTGGGGAGTCAATGGGAGAAATGCCAGAAACTTCCTCTGGGAGGTCGAAGTTTGATCGAAGCAAAGGAGACGAAGACGATACAGAACCACCCCTTACTATCCAGTTTGGTACTTTACCTCCAATCATGGCTAATAACTATATGTTGGCCAACGAATTCAAGAATGAGGATAAAGAAGAAAGAAATGAGGAAGAAGCGTGTGTGCTGGAGTGTGAAGAGGGTTAGTCATCTCAAGAAATACAAAGCGAAGAGGATGATGGTATGACTGATATTGAGGAAGAAATTGATTTAGAAGAAGAAATGAGAAAGAGAGGAGTATCGCGCAACACTCTGCTGAAGCAATTGCATCGGGAAGGAGTCCGTGAAGTAGACTTGTTGGGAGAACCATCTGGGCGTTCTTTCGACTACTACGTGTTATATGGAACACCTCAGTCTGAAAAGTACGAATCTCCTCCAAGGATATTACCTCCCCCAACAGGTTGGGTAGTTACTGGAGAAACACTGGAGAATGAAGATAGTGCCCAACTAGCAAGTATCCAGCCCGAGGTGTTGCAAGTTGATGCATCTCAAAGGGATAGGTCGACAGGAGACAAATATGAAGTAGAAATTGATGCAGCAGAAAAAGTCGTCTTCAGAAAACCCACTATGAAACTAACTAAGTATTTAAGGCCACTTTATGTGAAGGCTTTAGTCAATGGCATACCAGTGGTGAAGGTACTCATTGACAATGGGGCAGCCATAAATACTATCCCATTAAGGATGATGAGGAAATTCTCAAAGATAGAGGATGACATGATCCCAACAGAGGTCATTCTTACAAGCTTTAATGGGGGAGCAACTTGGGCCAAAGGAGTGATGCCACTAGATATAACAGTGGGAACGACTACTAGGACCACAGTTTTCTTTGTTATTGACGGTCCTACTAGTTACAATATACTTCTAGGGCGAGATTGGATCCACGGAAGTCGCTGTATACCATCATCGCTCCACCAGTGTTTAGTATTCTGGAATGACCAAGGTAAAGCAGAAGTGGTACAAGCAGATCATAGGCCTTTTATTGCAGAAGCTAACTCAGTGGAAAGATTCATGTACGAGGGAAACTATGGACCTGTCAGAATAATCCAGGATGGAAATGAAACTCAGGTCGTCGCACAGAGTGAAGAACCATTTTCGGTAGATGCACTTGCTGAGATGTTCAGTCAAATGAGGTCAAATATAGTGGCCCTAGAAGAGCCAGTGATTGGCAAAAGGACAATCGAAGATTTCTGATGAGTGGGCGACCGAAAGAGCATGTGGCCGAGATCCAGGCCTTCTGAGCCAGATTAGTGGCTTTCAATAAAGAATGTCAAGAGAAAACTAAAAAAGAGGTAGCATTGAAGACATTGGGAGACAAGTTGGCAGTATTCAGTTTGGAGCAAAGTGTTGACCAAGAAGTCAGCAAGGTGGATTGCCTAGAAGAAGAAATGCCTACAAGGGACATGGATGGCGAAGTGATGAGAATCAACAAGCATGGGAACGCTCAAGTAGAAGACCCTTTGGTCAAAGTAAACATTGGCGACGTGGGAGAAGATCGCCAAACGTTCATCAGCCAGATGCTCAGTCAAGAGGTTAGTACGGCTTTAATCGCTTTATTAAAAGAGTATAAAGATTGTTTTGCCTTCTCGAGACATCAGTAGTCAGTTGAATTATACCATTTTCTCTTAGTTTCGACCAATGTCAAGCAACAGGACTTATCAATTTAATATTGACTATAAATGCTAGTAAAATTTCTGAGATCTTACTTCTGAAAATAAATTTTATGCAGGTGGTGGAAGGCGTTAGAATTTGAAAATAAATTACCTTTTGCAAGAGATAGATTGGTGGAATGCTACTTTTGGCCATTGGGAGTATACTTTGAGCCCCAATATTCTCATGGTAGGAAAATGCTAGCCAAAGTAATCGCCATGGTTTCTGTCATTGACGACATCTATGACATTTATGGGACTCTCGATGAACTCACTCTTCTCATGGATGCAATTGAAAGGTAAATTATTTCAGTGCATTTTTTATTATCTCATAGCATACTTCATAATTTATTAAACAAAATAAAGGTTCACCTAATTAAACTTTTATTTGATATTGGATATCTTCATGAGAAGATGGGATCTTAGTCTCGTTGATCAGCTACCACCGTACATGAAATATTATTACAAAGCTCTTTTAGATGTTTATGTCGAGATTGAGGAAGAGTTGGGAAAGACAGGGAAATCATACCTTGTTCACTTCATGATAGAAGAGGTCATTAATTAATTACCAGATAAACTTGTTGTGTTTGCTATATATTAATTCCTAAATCAATGTTCCGAATTTCAGACGAAAAGACTCGTGAGAACTTATCTTCAAGAGGCGAAATGGGTGTACAGTGGCTATATTCCGACCCTGGAAGAATATATGAAAGTGGGAAAGCCATCTAGCAGTTACATATTGTTTTCTTCAGTTTCTCTGACAGCCATAGGAGAGTTAGTGAGCAAGGAAGCCTTTGAGTGGGTAGCAAGCGATCCATTAATCCTACAAGGTTCAGAAATAATCGGTAGGCTAATGAACGACTTGGCAGGATTTGGGGTGAGAAGTTCATATTTTTGTCATCGATAATGGTCCTTACAAACATATCACAAATCCAATAATCGATTTAACAGTGGCCTAATTTTTTGTTTTTGCTTCTACTGTTTGCAGTTTGAGCAGAAAATATCAGCAGTTGGATGTTACATGAATCAAAATAATGGTGCCTCAAAAGAGGAGGCATTTGCAGAAATTCAAAAACAAGTTACGAATGCATGGAAAGTCATAAACCAAGAATGTCTTCGTCCAACTGCTGTGTCAATGGCTTTCCTCAAGCGAGTTATTGTCAATCTTGCACGTGTCTCACATACTGTGTACAAAGACGGAGATGAATATACTCATTCGTCAGACAAAATAAAAGATACCATAGCTTTGGTATTGATTCAGCCTGTGGCAATACCATGATCATGTCGAGTAATGGTTGTAATAGTTGGAAAATACGGAAGGCCATAGGTCTCTCTATCCGAAATTATTATATGCATATTTGCAAATACAATAAGTACTTGTTGTGTTAGTTTATGCTAATAAATAAGTTGAATAATCGAGGAATTTAATAGTATAAAATTTTCCTTTTGACCAAATCGTATATCTTGTGATAACAATACTAATGTGGCTGAGTAATGTAATCACGTATATAGTTGGGAACTTTAGCACCATGGTTCTTGAATATATCTAAAATTAAGTTATGAATAAAATGTCCAGCCTCCAAAATTCTAAGTTGAACCAATTTAATATTCATCAACTCTTTTCACATTCGCCATTTTGTAGAGGCAATTTGCAACGTCATAGTGTTTAAACAATTAAATCTTGTACAACTGTTAATAATGTGATAATATAATATTATTTCTACTTTGGACAAATATCATCTCACATAATTCAATATTAAAATAATTTCAGTATATATGATCGTGATCGTGATCGTGATCGTGACCGTGACCGTGACCGTGAACATATATATAATAGAACAATAATGAAATTCTAGTTTCCTCCATGTATTAATGACAACCTTATCAAAAAGTCCCTAATAAAATATTGGCATCGATTCTTACAAGAAACCAAAATAATTAGAAATTCAACAATTTCCATACATAATGCATATATGCATTTTTTTCCTCTCTTCTGCACATTCAATTGACACAAGTTAAATTTTATGATGCAAGCCGTGCAACAAACAGTTGCAATTAGGAGTGGACAACGGGTCTGGTCTGGCCGAGTTTTACCTAAACCCGACCTGATCCGAATCTATCGATTTTGGGCTATTTTCTAAATCGAACCTTCCCACTCGATGACCCGGCCCGACCCGGCCAGAACAATATTCTCATACAATATCTTTTCTATATGGTATCAGAGCACTCAAGCCACCAAGCTTAAAACTGATCCTCACCTCTCTATTATATCTCCCTCTTTTTTCCTTCTCTACAATGTCTTCTTCAATCAACCCATCAGATTCATCAAACTCCCCAACCTCTGAAACACCGGTTGTCATATCAACTGGTTCCAACCCTTTTGCACAAACTAATCTAATCTCCATCAACACTGCATCTCAAATACCATTCAAGCTATCCAGAAGTGGAAACTATGCCTCATGGAGGTCTTAATTCTCTAATTTACTGTTTGGTTATGATTTGCTGGGTTATGTTGATGGCACACATCCTTGTCCTGCATCCACCATCAACACAACTGAAGGAACTGAACCTGTTCCAAACCCAGATCACAAGAAGTGGCTGCGTCAAGATCGTCTAATATTGCAGGCCATTTAGGCCTCCCTTGCAGGTACTATAGCACCACTTATCTCCACCTGCAAATGCTCTACTGAAGCGTGGAATAAGCTGGAAACAACTTTTGCCAATCGTTCGAATACTAGGATGCTCACCCTTCTGTCCACACTTATGAGGACATCTCAAGAAGGCACCACCATAGCCGAATACATGCAACAAATCAAAACAATTGTTGACGACCTTGCCTTGATTGGGCCCCCCTAAGTGACGTTGAGATCGTCGTTCACACCCTCCATGGCCTCAGTAATCACTATAAAGAACTGAATGCAGCCATACGTACAAGAGAAACAGATATGACATTCGAAGAGCTTCACGATAAACTTCTAGATCACGAGACTTTTCTAAAACGAGAAGAAGGGAAGAGAGTGACAACACCAATCACTGCCCAGTACAACCATCATCGCTCCAACAACAATAAAAACAGGTTTGGTTCTGGAAATCATCAAAACAATAGAATGGGAAACAACAATTATGGCAACAGGTCAATGTCAGGCAACCCACAGACCAACTCAGGAAATCAAGGTTTTCATAACCCCTCCTCCTCCCCCTCCATCAGCAACTTTTCCTATAACACAATGGGAAATTTTACTCCAGCAAGTCACTTACAACATCAACCATGGCGACCAAACAACAACCATGGACAACCTAAGCCAATATGCCAACTCTGTGACAAAATTGGGCATACGGCAAAGGTTTGTCGGTCTCGAGCAAGGCCACACCACAATCCTAATTGGCCTCAGGCGAATCTCTCGACCACAGATCACCAATCCAACAACAACAATTGGCTGGTTGACTCCGGTGCATCACACCACATTACCTCTGACTTGCAAAATCTCTCTGTTCACTCTGATTACAATGGGAATGAAGACATAATGGTTGGCGACGGTAACGGTATTCCAATATCTCATATTGGTTCTACAAAACTCTCATCTTCAAATATTTCATTTCACCTTAATAATGTGTTGTGTGCTCCTCACATCAAAAAGAATTTACTTTCAGTTTCGCAATTTTGCAAACAAAATGCCACATCTATTGAATTCTTTCCTGATTCCTTTATTGTGAAGGACTTGAGTACGAGGGCATCCTTGGTGCGAGGCCAGAATAAGGACTACGTCTATGAGTGGCCCTCTATGTCATCAGCACCATCATTTGCATATGTTCCAACAGCATACACAACCACCACAACAACTACCGCCGACCTATGGCACCGCCGTCTAGGCCATCCCTCCGAATCCATTCAAAAAAAATTAGTAACTAAATTTTCTCTACCCATATCTCAGTCTCTCTCTAGTCATTGTGATTCATGTCTATGTAATAAAAGCCACAGACTTTCGTTTGGCTTAACAAGTGTGTCATGTAATTCTCCGTTAGAAATTTTATATACCGACGTTTGGGGGCCATCGCCAATAATTTCTTATGACAACTTTCGGTACTATATAATTTTTGTGGATTACTTTACAAAATATACTTGGTTCTATCCTATCAAACACAAATCAGACGTTCCTCTCATATTTGACAAATTCAAGAAATTAGTCGAAAACTTCTTTCAACTGAAAATAAAAACAATCTATTCCGATGGAGGTGGTGAATATCAAAGCTTGGCTCATCACCTATCTAACTTTGGTATTCAACATCTCACGTCTCCCCCCTATACTCCTCAATTAGTGGGCTCCGCTGAAAGAAAACATCATCATCTAGTCGAAACTGGTCTTACTTTACTTCATCAGGCCTCGCTACCTTTACGGTTCTGGTCTGCAGCGTTCCAAACAGCCACATATCTTATTAACCGTATGCCCACACCAGTTCTTAAGTCCCAATCTCCATTCGAAAAAATATTTCACAAACAACCAAATTATTCCAAACTGAAAGTATTTGGCTGTCTGTGTTACCCTTGGCTCCGTCCCTATTCCACTCATAAGCTAGCCCCACGATCAAAACCATGCATATTTATTGGTTATTCCCTCTCTCACAATTCCTATATCTGTCTTGACCCATCCACATCAAAAACCTTTATTACACGCCATATTGTTTTTATTGAGTCTCAATTTCCCTTTCAAAAAATTTCCTTACATGACACACGAATCAACGCGAAATCTCTACATCAATGGTGTCCCTCAAATCTCTCTAATCTTACCACAAATCACGAGTCAACATCTCATGAATCTGTCCCTCACAATCAGGCACCTTCATATCCTATCCTATCTACATTACATCACATACACTCAAGTTCTCCTCTACCAGCTGGTCCCACCAATACACACCCCTCAAATCATGGTGCTGATGAACAAGTGGATCCTCATGTCATGCCGCCCACCTCTGCCTTGCACCAATCACACTCCCTGGACTCCTCTACAAATGTGGTAAGTCATGATTCCTCCCCTCATTCATTTCCCTCACAAGCTGCTCCATCCAAATTGCCTACACCACCAAACATAACTACCAGGTCCCAACATAATATCTTCAAGCCACGCAAAATACTTGACCTCCACACCACCACTTCCAAAATCGATGAACCTCCTGAACCCACAACATATCGCCAAGCCGAAAAATTTCCTCAATGGCGTAAGGCGATGAGTGATGAGTATGACGCCCTTCTTAAAAATTCCACATGGACTCTTGTACCCCATCACCACACACAAAACATCATTGGGTGCAAGTGGATATTTAAGATTAAGAGGAACCCCAATGGTACTATTGCTCGCCATAAGGCTCGTTTGGTTGCCAAGGGATTCCATCAACGTCCCGGAATTGATTACACTGATACCTTCAGTCCTGTTGTAAAACCTACAACAATACGCCTTATTTTAAGTTTAGCGGTCTCTTATGGCTGGGACTTGCGACAACTGGACGTTAACAATGCTTTTTTGCAAGGTACACTGTCTGAAAATGTTTACATGCAGCAACCTCAAGGATTCACTCATCCACAGTTTCCTACTCATGTGTGCAAGTTACGCAAGGCCATCTATGGTCTTCGCCAAGCTTCACGTGCATGGTATCATGAATTACGTGGCTTTCTACTCCTTCACAAATTTGTGAACTCTAAATCAGACAACTCGCTTTTTATCTTTCACCATGGACAAACCACACTCTACCTGCTTGTATACGTTGATGACATCATCATTACATGCAACAATTCTACCTCAGTCCAGTAGTTCATTAATCAATTGGCCAAAAGATTCTCCTTGAAGGATCTCGGCCCCTTGTCATATTTTCTAGGTGTTGAGGCTCGCACCACTCCAACTGGTTTGTTCTTGTCGCAGGGAAAGTATGTACTTGACATCCTGCACAAGGCAAACATGGCTGATGCTAAAGAGGTTAGCACCCCCTTATCCACAACTGAATCTTTAACACTCAATGACGGCACCCCTTGCCATGATGCTACTCAATTCCGCCAGGTATTGGGATCACTGCAGTACTTATCTTTAACAAGGCATGATATCTCCTTTGCAGTCAATCGACTGTCACAATTCATGCATTGCCCTACCTCAAATCATTGGGCTACTGTCAAACGTTTGTTACGGTACCTCAAGGGTACTTCTGATCATGGAATTTTTCTTCGCAAAGAATCATGTCCGCAACTTCATGCCTTCTCTGACTCTGATTGGGCAGGCCACACTGACGATCGCACGTCAACATCTGCATATGTTGTGTTTCTTGGTGCCTCACTAATCAGTTGGGCCTCCAAAAAGCAACGCACCGTTGTTCGCTCATCTACTGAAGCCGAGTATCGTGCCATAGCTTCGACTACTGCTGAACTAAATTAGATAACTAATCTGCTCCAAGAATTACATGCTCCACCTACAAATGTACCTACAATTTACTGCGATAATATTGGTGCCACATACTTGTGTAAAAATCCAGTGTTCCACTCACGAATGAAGCACATTGCTATTGATTTTCACTTTGTTCGTGACCAGGTTGTTAATCATAGGCTACGTGTCTCTCATGTTCACACTAATGATCAATTGGCAGATTCCCTCACCAAAGCACTTCCTCGAAAACAGTTCTTGCATCATCGATTCAAGATTGGCATCCGAGATGGATGCTCCATCTTGCGGGGGCATGATAGAGAGACATCCTAGGCACCATTCCTGGGGAGTTACATTTGAATATTATTTCTTTCCTTATGCATTTCCTGTAATTGACAGCAATTAGTGTATGTAACTGACAGCAATTATTTACCTTGATATTGTCCACAATTATAGGATACAATTGATAGGAGATGATTGTGCTGTGACTTGTATATAATAGCATCCGTGATCAATGAAAAGCAGAACAATATTCTCATACAATATCTTTTCTATAGTTAGCATATTAAAGTCTGTTGGCATAGATTCAGGTGTCGAACTGATTCACGATGGTGATATTGTAGCATTAGACAACAATTCACCCATCTCAATTTCAATAGAGCCAGAAGCTACGCCTTCAGATTCTGAAATTCTAAACAAAAGTTCTGGTACTGTTGATGATACACCTATTACTAATGGTGAAAAAGTCTCTGGTATTAGTTTTGAACCTTTGCATGATGAAGCCGATGACAAGCTCACAAAATAGAAAGATGGTAATTTGTCTGTGTTAATGTGTTATATAAGGTGCTTCAAGTAGTCCGACTGAGAGTCTCGAACGGAACTTTCCTCTGAGAGTAAATACACTCTGGTCTCACTCATCTACTCGTAACAAATCTGAGTTAGTCTGTTTTAACTAACTTCCATGTCTACACTTAACTATAAATTTCTCCAAATATTCTGTGTTACAATTATGATTTCATCTTCACTTATGACTAAAGGAAAAGAAAACAGAATTGAAGCAACAAATTCAAATAAATGTATAATTTCCAAGAAAAAGAAAATTAGAAAACACAATACAGACAAAAAAGAGATGATGTGAAATGGCTAAAATGGTAACTATATAGTTTCAAGATAAAGCTTTGGGCTGCAAGAGTGTTACAGAAAGCTAAAAAGGGAAAAATGGACTACCCCTCTGGCCTCTGCCATTGGGTACGTTCTAGTGTAAATTTAAATTTCTAACAAATTAAGAGTGTGTTTGGGACACATTCTTTTCAAAGAATGTATTATTGAATAGTAGATTGATGGAGAATGTGTGGTTAAAAATGAAGGAAAAGTTATTGATGTGATCGAAAATATTAATTTATTGAAGAATGTGTGGTTGAAAATGAGTAGAAGAATGAGAATGAAAAAAATAATGTGTACCAAACAGAGCCTAATACACTAATTTTGCAGCTCTCCATTCAAACCCAACTTCATTAAGAAAGATTCATTACACAACATTTGTCAAACGTCTCTAAAAATAAAACAACACGTACGTGAAAAGGGAAGCATCTTGTATCTGAAAAGTAAAGAGCCAAAAAAAAACAATTCTTCTTTCAACCAGTTCACATGTTCGAAGAACTCATTAAACCAAAAAGCATAAGAAACACAAAACTAACCACATCCCATTTCAATTCACATCCCAAAACCCTCATATTCAATCCAAAGAGGCTTGATCAATTACCTTAATTCTGGTGAATGGTTGGCGAAGTTCTTCTTCAGGTACAATAACCAGCTTCGCGAAACACCTCCTCCTATATCCGGATTCTTCAATAGCTTCGAAATCTCCCCCTTATATGGGACTTAGTGGCCATCGCAGGCAGGAAGTTTGGTTTTGAAGAAGAGAAGATTTCACGTTTCACTGGTTTTGAAGTAGGGATAGCGTTTACACACGAACCGACCCGACCCGACTCGACTCGAATAATTTTAATAGTTGTTTGGAACCTGATCCAACCCGTTTTTATTCTAAACCGACCCAACCCGATTTGGGTCGGGTCGGGTCTGGTTTGCGATTTTCGATTTATGGGCATAGCCCTAATTGCAATCTTTCAATGGACATCAAATAAAATAAACTGGTAAAGAGACATACCGTTTTATAAGAGTTCATGAACATTTACTTTAGAAACTGCATGATCTTGAGGAATAAGTTTACATGATTAAACATCTAGGTCATCCGTCGGAGGGTTGTACCCTTGATGCTTGCCACGAAGAACTACAAAATATCTAGCAGGAACTCGATGCTGTCAATCCTCCTCATATAAGAATGAAATGGATCTGTGCACTCCATTAGCAACTGTCACAAATTTTCGTGTTTATATCTTATTGGCAGGATTAGATTCAAATCTTGAGGCAGCTTGTGCCATGTGCTTTGATCTGATCCTATCCCTGTATTCCTGGAAGCTTATGCAATAATTTGCGAAGAGGATGTTAGCTTAAAAGCTATGTGAAGTGAGGAAAAGGCAAGTGGCACTGCATCGGATGCACGTAAAGGGAAAAAGAGCTCCTTTAAATCTGGTGGTTCAAATCTGAGTAAAGACGAACACAAATGTACTCTTTGTGATAAAAATCATATTGTGGACAAATGTTGGAAACTTTATGGTCGACTTGATTGGGCAGGTGAGCTTATTGCTAAAAAAAAGTTAAGCATCACTTGCTACTACTTCAACCACTTGGAACGGAGATGAGGCAAAGTCAGGTAACTTTAGTTATGCTATATGTACTACTTCTGCTTGCGGTAACGTACGGATAATTGACGTTGGTATACCTCAATTTTACCTCTATATATAATGATCTCTAGTTTAAAAAGTACAGAACATGGAGTATTTCATGTCCTTGAATGGAGAATTTGTAAGTGTAATGCCCTAGGTCCAATCAACTTTGGAACATAAACACTTTTAATATATATTATCAATGTGTATTTTTGGTATTATCTATTATTTAATAAAATTAATATTCTAATAAATTAAATAATAGAATCTGTAGATTCAAGTTTTAGTGATTTGTTAATCATAAGGAGTTGGGATTGTGAGATACAAATTATATCGGACAAAATATTTTGGTTTATATCTAGCAACGTTTTATAACTATGCGAGCAATGAATATTTGTTTAAATTAAAAGTGATGAATGTATTGGATTTTCGACTCCACTAATTGACTCTTAATTTCAACTCTCAACTTGTGATAATTAATTCAATCATTGCAGTTGTAACAATTGATAATTCCACTTTTATTTACTACTCTTTCTCAAGATATAATAAACCTATGTTTATCACGACACAATCATATTCCTAGTCTGCATTCATATAACAAACATGCATTGAAATTTAGGATTATCACACACGATCGTAAACTTCATAAATATTATTCCTAATTTTTATTATTCATGTCTTCAATAAATAGTGTTCTACTTATCGTGAGTTTTTCAACACTACGCATAAGCAACTTATTACCCTCATAGTGCGCAAGCATTAAAACAATATGAATAATCATGTTTATGGAATCATAACGTGAGAATTAAACTAAACATAACAAGTCTTGAACCAAAAACTAAAAATCAAAGAGTTTCACCATCCATCCAATACAATTAAACTTAGCCAAGCATATTAAAATAAGAAATACACAGAAAATAAAAGAAAACTATCACCCGAATCATATAATTATGAAGAAAATCTGGGAATCTTCACTTCAATCATTCAAAATTGGATCCCAATGGTGAATTCCTTCTTCTTTGATGTAGGGTTTCTCTCTTTTCTCTCAAAATACAGTCCCCCTCTAAAAGCCACGGAATTTTTCCTTTTATTATCTCGCAAAAAGTGCCCTAAAAAAATTGCCAAAACAAAATAAGGAAAGTACATTTTTCTCCTCGGTTTTCCTTGAGGCGCGAGACTTAGGTCATTGAAGAACTTTTTTTTTCATGACTTGAGTATTCCGATGGGATGATGGAACGATCCAAATAATTTACGTAATCTGCATACCATGGCATATGGCGTAGTAATGATCTGAAATAGCATCTTATATGGGAAAACTTCACTGACTTCCTCTATATGGTCCGACTCCTGTGATTCAAGACGAGATAGGTGATCTGCAACAAAATTCTCGCTCCCTTTTTTATCTTTAATCGCCATGTCGAATTCTTGCAACAAGAGTATCCAACGAATAAGTCTTGGCTTCGCGTCCTTTTTGCTCATCGGATACTTTAAGGCAGTATGATCCATGTAAACAATTACCTTTGATCCAATCAAATACGGTCTGAATTTGTAGTGGCATAATTCACCTGAGCCTCATCTAAGGTCTTACTAGCATAGTGAATGGCATATGAAATCTTCTCTTTGTGTTGACTCAACACTGTCCCCACTACATGATCACTGGCATCACACATGAGTTCAAATAGATAGAACCAATCTGGAGCAGCCAAAATCAGACTAGATACTAACTTTTCCTTTAGAGTGTTGAATGATGTTAGACAGTTTTCAAAAAAAATGAAATGGAGCCCTTTTTTCCTACAGATTGCATAAAGGCTTTGAGATTTAAAAAAAAAAAAATCCTTGATGAACCGACGGTAGAACCCGACGTGACCCAAAAAACTGTTAACTCCTTTCACTATCACCAGCGGTGGTAGTTTCTCAATGACTTATATTTTAGCTTTGTCGACCTCAATATCCCTAGTTGATATCAAATGCCCTAACACGATCCTTTCCTGAATCATAAATGACATTTCTCCCAATTTAAAAAAAGGTTGGTTTCCTCACACAGCTCCAACACTTTACCCAAATGGTCAAGACATTCATCGAATGACTCTCGAAGAATGAGAAATCATCCATGAATACCTCAATGATATTTTTCACCATGTCCGAGAAGATAGACAACATACAACGCTGGAAAGTAGCTGGTGCATTGCATAACCCAAATGGCATTCTTCTATAAGTGAAAGTGTAATAGGGGCATGTGAAGGTAGTCTTTTCATGATCATTGGCACTATAAGGATCTAATTGTACCCCGAATAATCATCCAGAAAGCAGTAGTAAGCGTGTTCTGTCAATCTCTCCAACATCTGATCAATGAAAGGAAGAGGAAAGTGATCCTTCCTCGTAACATTGTTGAGTTTGCGATAATCAATGCAAACTCTCCATCCAATGACTATGCGCATAGGAATGAGCTCGTTATTTTCATTTGGAACTACTGTGATCCCCCATTTTTTTGGCACGACCCGTACTGGGATGACAGAATGGCTGTCTGATATAGGATAAATAATCCATGCATCCAAAAGCTTTAATACCTCTTTTCTTACCACTTCTTGCATAGTAGGATTTAATCTATTTTGATGTTCAATCGAGGCTCTGTAATCCTCCTCCATCAGTATCTTGTGCATGCAAAGGGATTCCTTTTATAACTAAGATAGTCCATCCTATCGCTGTCATGTGATCCCGAAGTACCATCAACAACTGATCTTCTTCTGATTTTGTAAGATTATTCGAGATGATTACCGGAAGTGAATTCTTCTCTCCCAAATATAAATATCGAAGGTGAGAGGGTAGTTATTTAAGTTTAAGGGTTGGAGCTTGCTATATAGATGGTAAAGGTTTTGTGGGGCCTTTACCGAGCTCCAATCGTGCTTACTTGAAGAGGGATGGTCTGGCTTCCAAATAACGTGCACATTCTTCTGCTTCCTCTTTTTCCGATGGCAAATCCTGAGAGTACACCAAATAAGCCTGCAAAGGGTCCTGAGAATGGTCAAATATGAATATCTCTGTTACTGCTTCCTTAATTACATTAATTTGGATGGAAGACTCTGGTTCGTTCTAAAATTTGAAAGCTCTAAACATGTTGATATTTAGTTCCTCATCATCTAATTTCAATATCAACTGATCCTACTACACATCAATCAGAGCTCTTCCTGTAACTAAAAATGGACGACCCAAAATGAGTGGGACATCCCTATCCTCCTCCATATCCAGGATAATAAAGTTTGATGGGAAAATAAAATTATCGACCTTCACCAAGATGTCTTCGCAAATACCTCTAGGATATTTGATCGATCTGTCAGTCAACTGCAGTGAAACTGTAGTAGACTTTGCTTCTCCAAAACCTGATTTCCTCAAAAAAGATAAAGTTATTTAAATTAATGCTAGCTCCTAAATCACATAATACTTTATCTATATATAAATTACCAATATTGTAAGGAATAGTAAAACTCCCTGGATCTTTTAATTTGGGTGGTAACTTATGTTGGAGGATTGTGCTGCATTCCTCAGTAAGCATGACCATTTCATTATCCTCCAGCTTTCTCTTATTTGATAGAATATCTTTCATGAACTTTACGTAGCTAGGCATCTGAGCTAAAGCTTCAGTGAATGGTATGTTGACGTGCAACTTCTTGAATACATCCAAAAATTTCTAAAACTGCTTATCAAGCTTATATTTCTGTAGTCTCTGTGGAAATGGGATTGGAGGGATATATGATTTGATAGGAGTGGTTGCCTTTACCTACGAACTATCTGGTGACTCAATTTAATTTTCCTCTATAGTTTTGTCTGACTCATCCGCATGCTCATCAACTAATATAGGTAGATTTTCTATGATAGTTACTGGTCACTTTACATGTATTTCGGGTAGCTGAACTCCACTTCGTATAGTAATTACTTTGACTTGCTCCCTAGGATTAGTCTAAGTGTTGCTGGGTAAAGTCATTTGAGTTCTGCCTCATAATGTGGCTGCTATCTATCCCACTTGCTGTTCCAAGTTTTGATCGAAGCCTGTTGATTCTGAAAATTGGTCTCAATCTTTGTAATGCACTGAGATATCAAATCTTCCAATGATGGCTTTCTCTCTTGTTGTTGATGATGTTGGAAACCTAGTGGTCTGTTCTCATTATTTCCTCATTACCCCTCATTGTTTGACCATGAGAAATTTGGATGGTTACTCCAACCCTAATTATAAGTGTTGGAGTAGGGATTGTATCGTTACTTTGGAAAGTTCTATGCATAACTAATCTCATCGGGCTGCGTAATCGTGTAGTAGTGTGGTCTGCTCCACAACCTTTGCACACAAGTGGTGATTGGTGTACTGTTACACCCCAATCATGTATAGTCAAAGTCAAGAGATTATTTAGTCAAAGCCAAGAGTTCAACCGTCAAAGTTAGTCAAATAAGGACTTAAATGGAATAAATCATTTTATTGGGGTTATTTTATAAATTGACGATATTGGAAGGTTTAAGATGGATAAAAATCTATTTGGGGGTTTACTTATATATATTATTAGAAGTAAGATGGTTAAATTTTATATACAATGGAAGTTAAGGACTAATGTGATTTTAAATTGAAGAATAGGGGTGTCCTTTGCAATTTGTGGCATGAGTGGGTTACATGTGGCAGCTATATAACAAGTTGAATTATTCTACTCTACCAGATTTTGGTTCACAGATTTTGTACAGACTATCTCACATGAGGTGGGTCCCGAGGACCTAACTCATTAAAAAAACCCCCCAAAAATGTTAAAACACCCACCCACCCCATCTCACATGGCTGTGCCAGGTCTTTTACCGACCTGGCACAGCAGCAGAACTCTAACAAGTTACCCATTTTCTTCCTTGGATATATATGAACACCCAGACAGAAACGTGACCGGGAGAAAGAATGAAAAATTGAGAGAGAAAAAAAAAAGAAGGGAAAAAAAGAGAGAAATGAGAGAAGAAGAAGAAGAAGAAATGGGTTACGTTTGGGGGGGGTTTCATTCCTCAATTCTTCTTATTTTCAAGAGGTAAGTAAATTTATGTTATTGGAATTTTAGGGTTCATGAAAATTTTCCCTAAATTCGAAGTTAGCAAGAATGAGGTGTTATAGATGTGTATTTGAGGTTTTAAATAAGAGTATACTAAAGAAATGTTTAATTGAAGATTGGAGTTGAAGAAAGTGGAATTTTGAAATGGGTTTTCGAAATAAGTATATATGTTATGATTTTCTTGTGATGGTATGATGTTAAACACTTAATTAAGGATTGAAGGTTGTATTTTTTTTTTTTTTCCAATTTTAAGCAATTTTCGGACACAAACATAGACAAATGCTATTTCTAAAAATAGGGTAATGCTACATGTACACACACACTTTTACACAATCTTTTACACCTCTCTCACATGGAGGGGGGGTCCACGATTATTTTATTATGTGTGGGCCCCCATCCATGTGAGAGAGGTGTAAAAGATTGTGTAAAAAATTGTGTACACTTAGCATTATTCCTAAAAATATTACCAGGAAGTGCTAGTTTTGGTGGTAATTTTCAGAATAGAGAAACAGGTGATAGGCTTCAATAATTGGAATTTTAGTGCTGTTTTTATCAAAACTTGGTTATCTCATATTTTACAAGTTGACTTAAACTAAAGGATAAATAAGGAAGTTTAGGTATTGGAATAAATTATGAATAGAGGTTGTATATGGATAATGTAGTGATTTTATGAAATTATAGTGAATTAATGGTTTTGATCAGGTGTGGTGATTTGTTGGTAAATAATTTAATAGAGGAAGAGTTGTGGAAATAGAGAAGCAAGAATAAGTATAGAAGTTGAGAAGTTAAGTGGTGGATTTACATTAATTTATTGTCAAGTTTTAATTTTTGTATTTATACCGTTATTTCAGGTAGTGACGGGAAAATGTGGAAAGACCGGTCAATTTATTCAAATTTTTGGGAGTGGAAAAACTTAAATATTTTTCAAGTATTGATAAGTAATTATATTATTATACATTTTATGCAATTATGTCAATTATTTGTCCAATTACATGATTAAAGTGGAAATATTCCTTCATTATGATCGGTGTGGAATTTTAAAGATTGTGTATGGATTATTTATGAATTGGAATGTGAGACTTCTCTGGTGATCACGATGGTAGTTAGGAGATGTGCTTTTGGCGATCACGGGATGATTGACCACTTGCTTGTGTTGTGTGATATGGTGATTGTTAGCATCTCAGGTGGGACACTTCCTAGGTGATCATGGAGGCTGTCAGGGGATGTACCTCTGGTGATCACAGGAGGATGGTCCACTCGATTGTGATATTGTGATTACTGGCATTTCAAGTGGGATTCTTTTTGTGTGATTATGTAGGCTGTCAGGGGATGTACCTCTGATAATCACAGGAGGATGGGCCACTCGACTATCCCTGATTGATTATTGGTTACTGATGTAGATGTTACGCAGAGTTCTATCAGGTACCTAGTATGTGTGTCAAGAGCCCAAATAAAAGTAAAAGTTTCAAATGAAAATATTTTGAGTTTACATTGATGATATTATCATGTCTGTGAAATGATATTTTTCAACGTTATGAGGTGTCTCGCGTCTTGATTACTATTGTATGTTGTTATAATGTGAACGGTCAAATGATTTCCACTTGATTTTCGATAGAAGTAAAGTATAATTATTTTAGAAATTTTTCACTCACTTGGCTATCAGCTCATATATTTTCCCACAAATTTTCTTTACAGATGGTATTGATTCTGGATAGCTTGAGGAGCCTAATGATTTCAGAGTTGTAGCCACACGATGGGATTCATTTTGGTAGAGCATGTAAACCACTCATGCCATAAATTGCAGCCCTATTCTTCAATCTAACATCACATTAGTACTTAACTTTCATTGTATATAAAATTTAACCATCTTACTTCTAATAATATATAAGTACACTCCCCAAATAGATTTTTATCCATCTTAAACCTTCCAATATTGTCAATTTATAAATAACCCCAATAAAATGATTTATTCCATTTAAGTCCTTATTTGACTAACTTTGACGGTTGAACTCTTGGCTTTGACTAAATAATCTCTTGACTCTGACTATACATGATTGGGGTGTAACATGTACCATGTTGACTCATTGAGATATATTATCCATTTTCTTTGTAAGGACCTCCATTTGTGCCGCCAATGCTGTCATTGCATCCACGTTGTGCACCCCTGCTTTTTTCCTTGGAACTTCCCTATCAGTTGGCCACATTGATTGATTCTCAATTATCCTTTCATACAATTCATAGGCATCATCGTTTCATCACTGATCCTCCAAATGAAGCATCTATCATATTTTTGAACTCTTGTTGTAGCCCGTTATAGAAGAGATATTGTTTAGTCTGCTTTGGAATTTTCAGGCTAGGGCATTTTCTGAACAAATTCTTGAATCTCTCCCATGCGTCAGAATAGCTCTCAAGTTCTTTCTGCCTGAAGGTGTGGATTTCATTCCTGATTTGGTGAACTCGAGAAGGTGGGAAGAATTTCATGGTGAATTTTTGAACCATATCATTCCACGATTGTATACTCAGTGGAGGTAAATAGAGGAACCATTCTCTTGCAGTATCCTTCAAGGTATGAAAGAATAATCGCATTCGAAATGCATCTGTTGATATCCCTTCATGACTAATAACTTCACATAACATGAGAAATACTGAAATATGTTCATAAGGATTCTCCGTGAATTTCTCTAAAAACTTGATGTCTTGATGATTTTGGAAAAGATTTATGACATCCGGTCTGAGGTGGAAGTTAGGTTGTCCAAAGGGTGGATAGACCACAGTGGGTTGCACTGGGGTAGGGATTGTATTTACATAATCCCCAACTAAAATGGGAACTTTATTCTGGATGGCTCTCTATTGATTTGGCTTAGGTAGTTGATTGTGCACTTGACCCTGAGCTTGATTCTGATTATCAGCCATTCTCCTTGCTTGACCCTGTCATTTTTTGCGATTTCTAAATGACCTTTCAATTTCGTGATTTATTGGAGTTAGATCAACTTTGTCAGGAGCTTGTATAAACCAAGTTTGCCTGAAAAGAGTCAAGACACAATAGCAATAATCAATGTAACACTAGCCTAAAACAAAAAGATTAACAATAAAGACGAATCTAAAATATCAATACTAGAATTAACACCGTCACTCCCTGAAAATGGCGCCAAAAACATGTTACGAAATAATCCCGTAAGCGTACGGGTTCGTTGTACAAGTAATAATCGTGATGAAAGAGTTATCATCCCACAGGAAGCAGAGCTTAATTCTAATGTATTCAATATATGTAAATTCGTGATTGTGACAAAATATGTTGGTTTATATCTAGCTATGTTTTATAACTATGTGAGTAATGAATATTTGTTTAAATTAAAAGTGAAGAATGTATTGGATTTCCGACTCCACTAATTGACTCTTAATTTCAATTCTCAACTTGTGATAATTAATTCAATCTTTGCGGTTGTAACAATCGATAATTTCACTTTTATTTATTATTCTTTCCCAAAATATAATAAACATATGTTGATCACGACACGATCATATTCCTAGTTTGCATTCATATAACAAACATGCATTGAAATTCAGGATTATCACCCACGATCGCACACTTCATAAATATTATTCCTAATATTTATTATTCATGTGTTCAATAAACAATATTCTACATATCGTGAGTTTTCCAACACTACAAATAAGCACCTTATTCCACAAATGGTGTGCAAGCATTAAAACAATATAAATAAACATGTTTATGGAATCGTAATGCGAGAATTAAACTAAAAATAACAAGTTTTGAACCAAAAACTAAAAATCAAAGAGTTTCATCATCCATCCAATATAATTAAACTTAGCCTAGCATATTAATATAAGAAATACACAGAAAATAGAAGGAAGCCATCACCCAAATCATATAATTACAAAAAAAATCTGGGAATCTTTACTTCAAGCCTTCAAAATTGGATCTCAATGGTGAATTCCTTCTTCTTTGATGTAGGTTTTCTCTCTTTTCTCTCAAAATATGGCCCCTTCTAAAAGCCACGGAATTTTTCCTTTTATTATCTCTCAAAAATTGCCCCAAAAAAATTGTCAAAACAAAATAAGGAAAGTACATTTTTCTCTCTAGTTTACCTTGAGGCGAGCGCCTAGTGTAACCTAGGACGCGCGCCTTAGGTATTTTGGTAGCCTCAGTCGAGGCTGCCTTGGTGAGAGGCGCGCCCTCGCCCTTAGGGCTTCTTTGGGGGCCTTTGCAATTTGGCCCCTAACTTTCCACATTCTTCATTTTTCGCACCATTTTCTACTTCTATCCAATTGTTGCTCTTCTCTTCATGTCGAATTGAATCATTGCACTCTCGACTCAGTTCTTGCTTCAAGCTAAGTTTTGATTATTTACATTTTAGTCCTCATCTTCTCTAGTTGCATCGTTAACTCCATTTCTTCATCATTTTCTCCAATTTTCGTGTATCAATCGATGTGAACCTAAAACATAAAATAAATAACAAATTTAGCCACAATTCAATCCAAATAATAACGAATATCCATGTTTTGACAATCTAAATAAGTGTATGAAATGCACTTATCAGTCATCATAGTACCTTATATGAGGATAGTCATACTTTGGTGATATTGGATATTGCTCTACCAAGGGTCGCTAATACAACATCATTCGGGTATGTCAAGAATCATATAAAAGTTGTGAATGATCATTAGATGATTCTTCATTCTTAGATAGTAAGAGATTATGATCTACATTTTATCATGTTAAGTTAATAATGAAACCCTTGATCAAGGTGAACTCATAAGTCGAAAATGAGTTTTCGACTTACATTGACTTAACAGTGGGATACAAGATATGATCGATAATTGAGAATGACACATATCCATATATCGTAATTGATTAGATCATATTGACGAAAGGATTATAGTTTCACGGTAAACGAACAAATTTGATTTTGTCATACCACGTAACATTTTCCGTCGCATGTATTGCCCTGACACATTACTAGATGTCAATATGGGACGACAAATATGAATTAGTGATAAATCACAAGGGGTGTTTTATTTATCAAATTTGATTATATCAAAATAATAATTCACATCGTTAGGCACCGTGATGAGGAACCTAATGGGTCACACACAAAAGAAAACCAGAAGAATGAGATTTACCAATTAATTAATTAATTGACAAGTATTGGATAATTAATTAATTGAGTTGCTTATTAGTAGGCCCAAATTAATTAATGGATCAGATTTAATTAATTTGATTAATTAAATATTGGACCGAATTAAGTTTAAGAGATGGGTCAAACCCGCTTGAGCTTATATTAATAGGCTGGTAGGGTTTCAAAACTGAATGGAATAATTTATTATTCTTGCTAGCATAAGAAAAGAAAAATTTAGTCGTCATTCTTGATCTCTGTGTGGATCACCGTTGGGTGCTGGATAATTAGACAACTTAGACTGCACATCGTGATCATTCGAGTTCTAAAAAAGCAAAGGATTTTGTGAAATTCATCAAATGTATAATTTTTATCACAGTTTCTATCTAAATACAATGTAGATCTTTAATGAGAATTGAAAATTATTTTATTTTCCGCTATGCATGATTAAGCTAACTCCCAACAAAATTTACCTCAGAGAAATTGATCCAGTTTGAAAGAACCCAGTTCAAAGCATTTAATACTGATTTAGACTCTTCATATGTTGAACAACCCGAGTTTGAATCTATATTTCAAAGTTTGTGGTGGGTTCTTTCAATGCCTCCTCATTATAATATCTTTCCAAGAATATAAAGGGTTATACAAACATTCTTATGAGATAAACTAAATTATTTTCTTCTTTTGTGACATTTGGTACGATCTGTACATGGTAATGGGTCAACTTATGACAGGGATAGAGAACGCAAGTAGATTTTAAATAGGATAAAGAAATTTGAAAAAGTCAATAATATAATGTAATAAAAAATTTAACACACAATATCATATTACCTTTTAAAGTTGTGCTCGAAGAGAGTTTATGTTTCTCATCCAATCGAGAGTGTTATACAATCATCAAGAAAATTAACATCGACTTTGTTATGACTTATCATCTTGACAAATTTCATTACTCGAAGTACTTGATTAGAAGTCCCCATAGAAATGGGCAGTGTTAACCCAACGAATCAATCTAATATTCATAAGGCAATTGTCTCACATTATACTTCCACCAGCTTCAAATATAATTTAGAAATGTGTATATATTTGCTGAATGTGAAGATTGACAATCATATCAGACTTATTACAATCAATGATTATCTTGCTTAGTAAAAGTTGAGAATAAAACATCGAAGCAAGAATGCAAATGATTGAAAAGAATTTATAGCATTCAAAGTTGTCGAAACTCATCATGGCAACTAAAAATGGAACAACATGAATACTAATGTGAAGGTTATATTTCAATTTTGATTGTCATACATTTTATTTCAAAAGATTTGCTTGCGACAACTTCGAATACATCTTTCGAGATGAGTAAGAAACTTTGTATGCTACTTGTTGAAAATTATAATGTTAGGGTAAAAACAATCCTTCAATACTTTTGCTAGTACTTTTACATATATTTACCACATCCACTCTTAATTGTATTGCTAGAGTGCCAACTATATGCATTTGTGGTGTGGTGTGGTGTGATCCAAATTCCATGTTATTTGGGTTTGGTAGAATAAAAGAAGTCTAATCACAAATTCATCTATATCTTTCAAATCAAATTCTTCAGGATGTTCTAAAGGAGAGAAGTGTCGCTGCGTTGTGGTTGAAGTTGGAGTAACTTTGCATGACAAAGAGCTTAACCAGTAAGCTGCACTTGAAACATCGTTTGCATTCTTACCGAATTTCTGAAGGTGTCACTTAACTATGTTCAAAGAAATCGTGGCTGATTTGGAGATATTGGAAGCTAAGTATGCCAAGGAGGAGATGTTGTGTTCTCTGTCGCTGTCATATATGACTTTTAGATATATTATTCATAGTAATTGGGATGCTCTCACCGTAGAAGAAGTTTATGATACTTTATTATCTAAGGAGAAGATGAGGCATCTTGTTGGGGGATCTGGGAATCATGCTGAAGGCTTAATTGTGCATGGGAGAAATTAAAATAGGAATCTTAGTAGAAATATGAAGGACAGATCGAAATCTAAACATGCTGAAAAGACATGTCACTATTGTAAGAAGAATAGGCACATTAGAGCTGATTGATATGCCTTGAAAAACACAAATAAAGCTGCTGGTGCTATTGAGAAAGAGAAGCAACCTGTAAACACAGTGAAGGCTGATATTGTGGAAGATGGGCAAAGTGAATGAGAGCTTCTCATGATTTTTGACATAGATTCCAAACCTTGTGCGGAATAAGTTCTAGACTCGGCTTGTACTTTTCATATGTGTCCCAACAGGGATTGATTTTCAACATATGAAGAAGTTTCGAGAGGTGCAATGATTATGGGAAACAACGCGTCTTACAAAATTGTCAGAATCGGTACAGTCAGAATCAGAATGTTCGATGGGACTATTAGGACACTTACAGATGTAAGGCATGTTCCAAATTGAAGCGAAATCTCATATGTCATAGTACACTTTACTCAAAGGTAGATACACTAGTGAAGGTAGAGTTTTGAAGGTAAGTCGGGCTGCTCTTATTGTCATGAAAAGACATAAAAGCTGTACATAGTTGTACATTTTGCATGGTTCCACAGTAACTGGGGATACATCAATTTCTATTTTTTCTTTAAAAAATTAAGAAGTTACAAAACTTGGGAGTATGCGGCTCGGGCATATGAGTGAGAATGGCATGACAGAGCTGAGTAGAGGGGGGTTTCTTGATGGGTAGAAGACCAGTAAAATAATTTTTTTTGGAGCATTATGTCTTTAGGAAACAGAAAAGAGTCGAATTTACGAAAATAAGACACAACACGAAGGGAACACTTGAATATATCCATTCAGATATTTGGGGACCGACCATGGTACAATCAAAAGAAGGCCATTATTACTTGTTGATAATGATTGATGAATTTTTCAGAAAAGTTTGGGTATTCTTCTTAAAGTAGAAGAGTGATGTGTTTGGGACCATTAAAGAGTGGAACACATTGATAGAAAAGCAGGCTGAAAAGCAGGTGAAACGACTACGCACGGATAATGGTTAGGAGTTTTGTTCAGATGAATTCAATAGTTTCTGCAAGGCTGAAGGCATCTTGAGACACTTGATAATGCCTATAACTCCTCAACAGAATAGTGTGGTAGAACGGATGAATAGAACTTTGATGGAAAAGGTTTGCCATATGCTTTCAAATTTTGGGTTGCTTAAGACTTTTTTGGCTGAAGCTACTACTACGGCTAGTTTTTTGATTAATCGCTCATCCTCAATTGCCATTTATAAAAAGATACCAGAAGAGGTATGGTATGGTATAGTAAACCTTATTGCTATTCTGATTTGATGATTTTTGGATGTCCTGCTTATGCTCATGTGGATAATGGGAAGTTGGAGCATAGGTCAAGAAAGTGCATCTTTCTTGGGTATAAATCAGGTGTGAAAGGGCATAAATTGTGGTGTCCTGAGACAAGAAAGGTGGTTGTTGGTAGGGATGTAGTATTTGATGAACTTGCTATGGTTCGTGGTTCACCTCTTAGGGGTTTTGATAAAACTAATGAGTAGAATCATTCAACTCAAGTGGAGTTGGAAATTGGTTCGGAGGAACATTTAGAGGTTGGAAAACAGTCTACTACAGATCAGTCCAAAAACAGTAATATCTTGCTTACTTTGCCTACACTACCAACAACAGAGTATTCTATAGCTAAGGATAGACCTCACATATAGATTAGACCTCTATAGAAGTATGGGAAAGCAGATTTGGTAACTTATGCATTGAGTGTGGCTGAAGATATTGAATCTACTAAGGAGCCTGCTACATATTCAGAGAAAGTCAGTTGTAATTATTCTAGCAGATGGATAATTGTTATGCATGAGGAAATGGAGTCATTGACCAAAAATAACACTTAGGATTTGGTGAAATTATCTAGAGGTAAAAAGGTTGTTCGCTGCAAATGGGTGTTCAAATGAAAGGAAGGCACATCGGTGATTGAAAATGCTAGATACAAGGCTAGATTGGTGGCAAAGGGCTCAGTCGGATTCCAGGTGTTGACTTTATAGATGTGTTCTCACAAGTTGTGAAGCATAGTTCCATCCAAGCTTGAACAGATGGATGTCAAGACATCATTCTTACATGGAGAACTTGAGGAGAGCATCTACATACAACAATCGGAGGGATTCATAGTCTCTGGAAAAGAAGACTATGTGTGCTTGTTGAAGAAGTCCTTGCATGGACTAAAGAAGTTACCGAGGCAGTGGTATAAGAGATTTGGTTCATTCATGACTATTCATGATTTCTTCAGATGTAATTATAATAGTTGTGTATACTTCAGAAAAGAAGATAGTGGATCGACTACAGATTTGTTATCATATGTTGATGACATGCTCATAGCAGCCAAAGATAAAACAGAGGTCAGAAAACTGAAGTTTCAACTCAGAAAGAGTTTGATGTGAAGGATTTGGATGCAGTAAAGAAGATTCTTGGTATGGAAAACTTGAGGGATAGAAAGACTGGCAAATTGTATTTAAGTCAGAAGGGGTACATTGAAAAGATGTTTAGAAGATTCATCATGGTGAATTCGAAGGCTGTCGGTATTCATTTGGCTGCCCACTTTAAATTATCATCTAGCTTGTGTCCTTAGTCAGATGAAGATGTTGATTACATATCTCGAGTTCCTTATTCCAGTACAGTTGGTTCACTAATATATACTATGGTTTGTAGAAGACCTAATTTGGCACATGCAGTTAGCAAATACATAGTAAATCCTGGCAAGGAACATTGGAAAATAGTGTTGTAGATCTTCAGATACTTGAGGGGCTCATCTAATGCTTGTTTGCATTTTGGTAGAAATTCAGATGGAGTTATTGGGTATGTGGATTCAGATTATCAAGGGATCTTGATAAGATGAGTTCACTTACAGGGTATGTGTTTACTCTTGGAAGCTGCACTATCAGCTAGAAAGTTATATTACAAAATACAGTAGATTTGTCTACAACAGAAGCATAATACTGGTCATTTCAGAGGCATATAAGGATGTTATGTGGCAGAGAGGATTGATTGGTAAAATCAGTGAAGATTTGCAGCTGTCTGTAGTATTCTATAATAGTCAGAGTGCAATTTTCTTGACTAAGGATTAGATGTTTCACTAGAGGACTAAGCACATTGATATGAGGTATCATTTTGTGCGTTATGTGATTGCTCGTGGTAATATTGTAGTGAGTAATGTTGATACCAAGGATAATCTTGTTGATATGATGACAAAATCACTTCTTATTGCTAAGTTTGAACAGTGCTTGAACTGAGTGGGTGTTTGTTATTGATTTAGTCCATTGGGACTTGTTTGGAAGATAAGGAATGGTGTTTACTTGGAGATGTGTTTGGATTGACACTGGAGTGGAGGTAAGTTGTTTATGGAAAATTCAGCAACCTCTGAAATCAAGGGTCAAGGAAATGTGGTTTTAAAGATGATTTTGGGAAAAAGAGTTGATTCTTAACAATGTGCTATATGTGCCGAAATCCATAAGAACCTTGTGTCCGGGTTACTTTTGAATAAGTATGATTTTCGCATTGTATTTGAGTCAGACAAAGTCATTTTGTCAAAAAGTGAGATGTTTGTCGAAAAAGGCTATGGTTCCGATGGTATGTTTAAACTGAATGTAATGGTTGTTAAACCAAAAATGAATAAATTAAACTCTTTTGCTTACTTATTTGAGTCTTCCAATATGTGGCATGGTATACTAGGACATGTTAACTATGATACTTTACGTAGACTAGTTAACTTGAATTACATACCCACATTCCATATTAATTCCAAACGTAAGTTTGAAACTTGTGCTGAGACAAAATTGACAAGGTCGTCATTTAAATAAATTGAACGGAATATAGAACCACTTGATTTAATTCACAGCGATATATGTGATTTAAAATTTGTGAAAACAAGAGATGGCAACAAGTACTGCATTACTTTTGTTGATGATAGTACAAAATAATGTTATGTGTTCTTACTTAAAAGAAATGATGAAGCTATAGAGAAATTTATTCTCTAAAAGAATGAAGTTGAAAATCAATATAATAAGAAATTAAGGTATTGAGAAGTGATCGATGTGGTGAGTATGAAGCACAATTTGCTGAATTCTGTGCACAACACAGAATCATACATAAAACCATCGCACCTTATTCACCGCAACAAAATTGTGTTGTTGAAAGGAAAAATCGTACCTTAAAAGAAATGATGAATGCAATGTTAATAAGCTCTGGATTATCTCAGAACATGTGGGGAGAAGCTGTATTATCAACAAATTACCTTTTAAATAAGATACCTCAAAAGAAAATGAAAAAGACCACTTATGAGTTATAGAAAGGAAGAAAGTCTTCCTATAAATACTTATGAGTGTGGGGGTGTCTTACTAAAGTGGCTGTTCCAATACCAAAGAAGGTAAAGATTGACCTGAAAATTGTAGATTGCATCTTCATTGGCTATACACATAATAGTAGTTCTTATCGATTTCTTGTGCATGAATCTAAAATCCCAGAAATACACAAAAATACAATAATGGAATCGAGAAATATTTCATTCTTTGAACATGTATTTCCATACAAGTCAAAAGAGGAAGCAAACTCTTCTAAACGGACACATGAGACTATTGTTGGAAATAGTCTAGACCAAGAGATAAAAGATGAGGTTGAGGTTGAACCAAGACATAACAAAATGGAAAGGACAAAAAAATCTTATGGTCCTAATTTTCTGACATATATGCTAGAAAGTGAATCTCAAAGATATCAAGAAGTCGTGAACTCTTCAGAAGGACCTCAATCGAAAGAAACCATTAAAAGTGAAATAGATTCCATTTTGCAAAATCATACATAAGAGCTAGTCGATCTTCCTCCAAGAAGTAAAGCACTAGTCTACAAACGGATTTTCAAAAGGAAAATGAAAGTAGATGGATCTATTGAAAAATATAAGTCCAGATTAGTAATAAAAGGTTATAGACAACGAGAATGCCTTGATTACTTTGACACATATTCTCAGTGACGAGAATAACATCTATTAGGATGATACTTGCGATTGTTGCTCTACGAAATCTTGAACTACATCAAATGGATGTTAAAACTACTTTTCTGAATGGAGATTTAGAGGAAGAAACCTATATGGAACAACCCGATGGGTTTTCATCTCCATGATAGGAAAAGAAAGTTTGTAAACTAGTGAAGTCATTATATGGGTTGAAACAAGCACCAAAACAATGACATGAAAAATTGATAATGTCATGATGTAATGTGAATTTAAAATCAATGAGTGTGACAAATGTGTCTACGTCAAAGACACTGAAAATGGTTATGTCATTTTATGTCTTTACGTTGACGACGTGCTTATTGTTGGTAGCAACGATAAGATGATCAAAATTTGACATGAAAGATATGAGTTTAGCTGATGTGATACTTGGAATTAAAATTAGCAGAATATCAGATGGACTCGTTCTAAGCCAGTCACATTATGTGGACAAAATTTTAGAAAAGTTCAGTAAGGATGATACTGGCATGGCTAGAACACCGATAGATATAAGTCAACATATATTCAAGAATAAAGGTGAAAGTGTTTCTCAAGTAGAATACTCAAGAATTATTAGAAGTTTGATGTACATGATGAGTTGTACAAGACCAGACATAGCCTACACAGTTAGTAAACTAAGTAGATATACGAGTAATCAAAGATATGATCACTGGAAATGAATAGTAAGAGTACTAAAGTACTTGAGATATACTCGTAATTTTGGACTGCACTATACCAGATATCCAGCAGTCATTGAATGATGTAGTGATGCTAATTGGATATCTGATATGAAAGACTTAAAGTCCACGGGTGGATTTGTGTTCACATTGGTAGGTGCAGCCATATCCTAGAAATCTTCTAAACAAAGTGTGACAGCCAATCTACCATGGAATCTGAGTTTATAGCTCTAGATAAATATGGTGAAGAATCGGAGTGGTTACACAACTTCATAGAGGATATTCCAAGAAGGTCAAAACGTGTGCCAACAATTTGCATATATTGTAATAGTCAATCAACAGTTGAAAGGGTACAGAGTAACATGTACACTGGTAAGTCTAGACATATACGTCATATACACAATACCATGAGATAACTACTCACAAATTGGAGTTATCACTATTTACTATGTAAAGTTAAAGGATAACATTGCGGATCCGCTAACCAAAGGGATAAATGGAGATTTAGTTGAAAAATTATCGAAAGGAATGAGACTTAAGCCTTGGAATGGATAATTTAATACACAGGAAACCCAATCTAGTTGACTGGAGATCCTAACATCTAGGTTTAAAGGGACAACCTAATTGAAAATACTTAATAGAATCACTATAGGGGATGTTATCCCCTGTCCATTCATATGATGCAACAGTGAGCCAAATAATGCGGGCTACTAGCAATAAGAAATCACCTATGTGAGAGAGAAGTGAGACCGCTTCTAAGGGAATTATGTGGGGCAAAATTCTTACGAACACTCACAGAACCAGGCGTATGTTCATGGCCAAAATGAACATAATTATGAGAACTTAAATGTGTTAGAAAGAATCATGTGGGGAGTATATCATCATTTACACAAACGGCTGAATAGTTCAAAGACATCGCATCGCGTCTACCTATCCTATACAGGTTTCAACTATTGAACTTTATCCAGTCGTTATGTGTCACATTCATGTGTCACTCACAATTTTCATTCATGTGGGGGATTGTTGGAAATAAATGAGTATGTGGCTGACTTTGGCATGAGTTTTGAGCGAGACCCGTTTGGCTATTTTGGAAGATAAAGATTGATTTGTGTTCTCTTCCGTGAGTACATCGAAATCATGTATTTACTTGCCAAAATTGATGCTCGGGTGAATGAGAAATTGAATCTCAAAGTAAGCTAATTAAAAAGAGTTTGAATTGGTGGGAAAACTAGAAATGTGTGTCCCACATAGGAAGTTGTTGAAAACAAAATCCACTCTATATATTGTTGCACTTTGGAATGGTGTAATCATGTGTAGTATAGAGGTTTTCTCCATGTGCGTGCACAGGAGGGATCAAATAATGGACCGAAATAGGTTTCGGACCTTGAACTCTTATGCGAGTGCGACCTGTATACACGAATGTCAGACCGAAAGGAGTAAAATTGGCTCCTTAGGAGTGTCCACGTTTTGCTACATTTTTGTTTTACTCAACTGACTTTTCATTTTCTGAAACTATTGAAACTCCTGTGGTAATTGCCATTAAGTGAATGGGCAAGTTACAAGAGCCAAGTCTTTATATGTCTCATTTTTCCATTTTTCTACACACACAAATTCATCTGAAAATATACAAGAAACTGTTCTGCATACAGTTCGAGTTTTGTCTGCATACATTTTAATTTCTGTTTGAGTCTTGGTAGTGATATTGTTTAGACACTAAATCAGTTCGTCCGAATAGTATCTGTAGTGCTCATAATCTACTAGTTTTATCATTGTATCTTGGGAAGCGGATGCTCGATTTAAACCTCAAGCACAGACAGTGAGGGGACGAATCTGTTATATATACTTGAATCTATTATATTCAAAATTACATACAAAAACGGTATGTAAAAATCAAGTGTTTAAATTCACTACATAAACGGGATTAGTCTTGCATATACGGTATATGTCCTACATATACGGTATCAAACCGCCAATACGATATCCAATGTATAAATCTGGTATCTAGTACTGAAGCACTTATCCAACAATTTCAAACTGTAGATGTAATTTATGGAACAATATGCTATCGTTTTATTTTCCTCAGTTATGTTCTTTTGAATAGATATGAGTTTCACGTCTCTATCCTTCAGTTCGTTGCTCTTTTCCTTACAAGGGTCAAGTTTATCCAGTGTTTCCTATAACTTGAATAATGAGTTTAATATACAAATGTATTTCGGTCAGGGCCAATTCATTCACACCTTTGAGTAAGTTCAATTATTTAAATAATTTGTTTACCCATAATAAAATTTCGGAATTAATTGCACTATCTTTTGTACTTAACTGTTGTATTTTCTTCATCTCAGATTCCAAAAGAAGGGGACAACCTCAATCGAAATTACGTTTTGATTCCAAATAATTATACCCTTGTTTGAGCCCCATTTTGAGGAAAAAAGGCATTTTTGAATAGTAATTTTTGGGAGAATGTGTGGTTAAAAATTAAGAAAATTTTTTGATTTATGTGTAATATTATTTTATTGAAAAATATGTAGTTGAAAATAAATTTTTAAAAAAATGAATTTTCAAAAAAAAAAAAAAAAAATGGGGCTCAAACAACCTCTATATAAGCATGTTTAAAAGCAATTTCTTAATCTTAGAAATAGTTTTTGATTTTATATATTTTCTTCAAACAGAATCTATTAAACATTCTATTTAGACAATCAAAGATGATTGTTCCATTTGGATATAATCGAAGATTGCTCTAAAAAAAATCATTAACATTGAATGCGTAGTTAATTCTTCATAATAAACGCAATATTAGTAGGAGCCAGACTAGGAAATTTTGGTTCCACGAATGATGGAAAAGAAAAATAAACGTCAAGTTGCTCGTCACTAATTAAGGGATAAAGCTATTTATATATCTCCCTTTGCCACTTGGTTGACAAATAAATCATGTGGCCTTTTATAGTAATTGAATTAAATGTGTGAGATATATGAAAGGTGATGTGAGATTGTGCAAGTGTAGTTTCATGAAGCCAGTGTGTAAAGAGAGATGTTTATAGAGCAAGATTGCTAATTAAATGGTATGGGAACATTTAAATGAGAGATGGGCCCACTTCAAGTGGACTAAAATTTGGTCCATCAGATTTTGTTTGATCCGCCATGTTTGAAAAATGAAGGTTGTTGGGCCAATTTGTGTTCTAATGAAAAATTATAAAATTGACAAAAATAGCATTAAACATGAAAACGAGAAGAAAATTAAGAAGTGGAAGAAGGGAGGAGGATATGAAAAAGGACAGTGTTAGAAAAATACGAAAAAAAGGAAGGAGAACCCATGATAAATGTTATTAGAAATGTTTGAACAAAAAGTTATATAATTTGATGTCATTAGAAATGTTAATCATGACAATGTTATTAGATTTATTAAACATATGGTTGAGTTGAATGAAAAGAAAGAAAAAGATTCATCTAATCAAGTTATTAGATTTAGTTTCTTTTTATTTTCTAGAAACTTGAAATGCTATTAATTGTTTCCACGTGTGTGTGTGAGTTTGAATTATTCCAGCTTTCCACGTGTGTGTGTGAGTTTAAATTGTGTCAACTAAAATACCTGGAATAATTCTCCACTTTGAAATTTGTACCAACTCTCCACTACACAAAAACCATCTCAATCTCTATGGATGAAAAAATAAAAGTACAATCAATTAGGTACTGCAATACATTGAGATATATTACAACAAACTCCTTAATTAACACGTGTAATTCATTTTTTCGTTCAATTCCTTTTATTTCGAATAAGGTGTTCTATTGCACCAGTAGTAATTAATTTGTATATAAAAAAAATACACTCAAGAACACGCAATTATAAAGGTTCACCTTAATGTTAGACTATGTCTTCTTTCGTTGCTGCAATAATTCACTATGATGAAGATGAGAAACACATGAGAAAATTTTCACACACTTTCTTTTCTAACCTCCCTATCGAAATCATGTATTTACTTGCCAAAATTGATGTTCGGGTGATTGAGAAATTGAAGCTCAAAGTAAGATAATTAAAAAGAGTTTGTATTGGTGGAAAAATTAGAAATGTGTGTCCCACATAGGAAGTTGTTGAAAACAAAAACCACTCTATATATTGTTGCACTTTGGAATGGTGTAATCATGTATAGTATAGAGGTTTTCTCCATGTGCGTGCGCAGGAGGGATCAAATAATGGACCGAAATAGGTTTCGGACCTTGAACTCTTATGCGAGTGCGACCTGCATACACGAATGTCAGACCGAAAGGAGCAAAATTGGCCCCTTAGGAGTGTCCACGTTTTGCTACATTTTTGTTTTACTCAACTGACTTTTCATTTTCTGAAACTATTGAAACTCCTGTGGTAATTGCCATTAAGTGAATGGGCAAGTTACAAGAGCCAAGTCTTTATATGTCTCATTTTTCCATTTTTCTATACACACAAATTCATCTGAAAATATACAAGAAATTGTTCTTCATATAGTTCGAGTTTTGTCTGCATACATTTTAATTTCTGTTTGAGTCTTGGTAGTGATATTGTTCGGACACTAAATCAGTTCGTCGGAACATAATCTACTAGTTTTACCATTGTATCTTAGGAAGCAGACTCTCGATTTAAATCTCAAGCACAGACAGTGAGGGGGTGAATCTCTTATATGTAATTGAATCTGTTATATTCAAAATTATATACAAAAACGGTATGTGAAAATCAAGTGTTTAAATTCACTACATAAACGGGACCAGTCTTGCATATACGGTATATGTCCTGCATATACAGTATCTGACCGCCAATACGATATCCAATGTGTAAATCTGGTATCTAGTACTGAAGCACTTATCCAACAATTTCAAACTGTAGATGTAATTTATGGAATAATATGCTATCGTTTTATTTTCCTCAATAATGTTCTTTTGAATAGATATGAGTTTCACGTCTCTATCCTTCAGTTCGTTGCTCTTTTCCTTACAAGGGTCAAGTTTATCCCGTGTTTCCTATAACTTGAATAATGAGTTAAATATACAAAGGTATTTCGGTCAGGGCCAATTTATTCACGCCTTTGAGTAAGTTCAATTATTTAAATAATTTGTTTACCCATAATAAAATTTCGGAATTAATTGCACTATCTTTTGTACTTAACCGTTGTATGTTCTCCATCTCAGATTCCAAAAGAAGGGAACTACCTCAATCGAAATTACGTTTTGATTCATGTTTACCATTTCACGAAAGAGAATGCTCACAATGAGGGGTATTTGTGTTGATTATGGTGGTCAATACTCGAGACCAAAACTACGGTTTGAATATTTTGAACTCAAAATGAATAGTGTGACTACATTTTTAAAGATTTTTTGCTTTCATTCTGAGACCTTGCATGCTTAATTGCTGATTATGCCAAAAGAATAACGCGATAGTTGTAGTGCAGATTTGGGGTGTCGTATCCACATGGAGTTGGAAAAATATTTAAAGGATAAAAAAGGATGTGTGTTCTCATGGATGATAAGAAACAGAATTGTTTGTTACGGAATCGAGATCAATTTTGAGAATATGGAAATTAAAGTCAATGAATGAGATGGTGAAGTGTCGGGATTCTCTCAATCGGATCGGATCAATCACATCAATTATTCCAATTTAATTCTAATGTGATTATAATGGTTAATCTTCCTATTGCAATGTTCACACTGGTTTATCGAAATCAGATTCAAAATCGACTATATACTAAATATAAAGCAGTAAAGAATCACACCAATAAACTTAAATAATTGAGATTAAAAATTAAGTAATTATTTCAATCAATCCATAGAGAGAGCATGACTAATTCTATGACCAATTTAATAAAAAGTAAGCCAATCTCAAAATCAATTCATGATTAGGAAAACAAACCATTAAATCAACTTAATTTCAATTGTAACTCTAGAATCTAGTTTTCCTATAACACAATTAAGCATTCATGTATTGGAATAAGATAAGAAAAGCAGGTTTATACATCAAGAATAAAGTAGTAAACAATCCACCAATAACATTCATGAGATAATTCAACAAATATTTCAATTCGTCGATAGAAAAAGCCTGACTGAATCTATAATTAATTTAATAAAAGATAAATAAATATCATTACAAATTTAGGAAAAGAAACTATAAATTCTAGAATTTCTCAATAAGAAAATACCAAAATACCTGAATAATAGATGTGAAATCACCAATTCCGAAAGAGTTCCTCCCTAACTTCACCAATAGTTTAGTTTTTCATGGGTTTCTTGAGCCAAAATCAATGAAAGAATGGTGTAGAATGAAGAATGAGGCATTCTGGAATGTTTTGGGGCTTAAATATGGTGGAGAATTAGGTTTCCATACGTGTTTCAATCAAATAAGGAAACTGGAAAAAATTTACGTTTTGGCTTGAGGCACGCACCTAGTGTAAGCTAGGGCGCGCGCCTTAAGGAATTGGGCAGCCTTAGTCAAGAATTTCTAGGTGTGAGGCACGCGCCTCTCCTGCAGGCGAAGGCACGCGCTTAGCAGCGTGTTTGGGCTATAACGTTCTCTCCTGATGTTCGATTACCCTAATTCTAGTTGCGTTGGAAAGCTAACTTAAAGGGATACAACTTTTCTTCAGAAACCATCTTCAAATTCAATCGTTTTTTGTGTCAAAAACGAGTCTCAATATGAGGCTGAAAATCGGTGCAAAACTTTTCAGTATGAAAGTTGATATGTGATTAGAAACAAGATTAGAAACAAGTTAGAGTATATGCAATAACGATCTAACCCTATCTCAATAGAATGCGTAAAAAAATGAAACATTGAACAAACAATTAGATAATTTGATATCATTAGAAATGTCAATCATGAGAATTTTCTTAATGAGCAGTATGGTTGAGTTGAATGAAATGAATTTAGCTTGCCTAAAAACTTGAAGTGTTTTTAATTGTTTCCGTGTGTGTATATCTTTCTATATATAAAAAGTGCCTATTTAACGGAATTTGTTGGTTTAACGGAAAAACTAACGGAATTTGTTGTTTTAACGGATTATGTAACGGAATTTCTTGTTTTAAACAGACAGCTGCATCTTCTTTCAGTGTTTTTATCATAACTTTGTATTTCGATATCCGATTGAGGCAATTCAAAATGCGTTGGAAAGCTAACTCATCTGACTAAAAATTTGATTCAGACATCATTCTCCAATTGGATCACTTTCTATGCCAAAAATAGGTCTCAATATAACGAACTATGTAATGAAATTTCTTGTTTTAAACAGGCAGCTGCACCTTATTTCAATGTTTTTATTATAACTTTGTATTCTGATATCCAATTGAGGCGATTCAAAATGAGTTGGAAAGCTAACTCATCTGGCTACAATTGTGATTCAGATATCATTCTCCAATTCGATCAATTTCTGTGCCAAAAATATGTCGCAATATAACGGACTATGTAACAGAATTTCTTGTTTTAAACAGGCAGCTGCATCTTCCTTCAGTGTTTTTATCATAACTTTGTATTCCGATATCCGATTGAGGAAATTCAAAATGTTTTGGAAATCTAACTCATTTGGTTACAACTTTGGTTCAGATATCATTCTCCAATTCGACCACTTTATATGCCAAAAATAGGTCTCAATATAAAGGACTATGTAACGGAATTTATTGTTTTAAACAGGCAGCTGGACCTTCATTCAGTGTTTTTATCATAACTTTGTATTCTGATATCCTATTGAGGCAATGCAAAATGCGTTGGAAAACTAACTCATCTGTCTACAACTTTAATTCAGACGTCATTCTCCAATTCGATCATTGCCTATGCCAAAAATAGGTCTAAATATGAGACTAAAACACCGGAGCATAACTTTTCGGTTGGAAATTGATTTGTGACCATCTTTTGATTAAATTTGATCCCCTTGACATCTTTCTCTATCCAATTGACTTCGAACACTCTCAAATCTTCATTGTGAGATTCGGCACAACTTTTAAGTATTTACATTTTAGCCCCCGAACTTTGGATCCCTTACAATTTAGCCATTTCTCCAAATTTGTCTACTTTTGCTTATTTTCTTCAATCTCATCAACCTACATCACAATATCAAAATCACACATCTAATTATTTGTCAATTACATAAATATTACATCATTAATTATTTATAGGGTGTCTGTTTCTGCTTTTCAACAGAAATCAAGCCGTTGGCAACATAATTCATGCTGTTGGGAGCCGCAATTTTGGACAAATTCTCTCACTGTAGGGCTGTAGGTTCGAAAAAAAACGGTAACATAATCAATTTTCCTTCCTCCCTGCAGCGCGCCTAGACACGCCCTTAATTAACCAAAAAAATTACATCTTTATTAATAACAAATTAATTATTAAACAAAAATATTAAATATAAACTAAGCAAACGTGCATTTCACGTTGCTTGCACCTTATATATATATATATATATATAGATATATTTGAATTGGTATGGTGAGGGTCATTAAGTAGATTATGAGCGATTAGAAAATTGAATACGTAAAATTTTATTTCAACTAAAATATTTGGAATTATTCTCCACTTTGAATTATGTACCAACTCTCCACTACCATAACACCATCTCAATCTCTATGGACAAAAAAATAAAAGTAAAATTGATTACGTACTGCAATAAAACTCTTAATTAACATGTGTAATTCATTTTTTTTTTCTGTCAATTCCTTTTGTTTTCAAATAAGGTGTTGAGAATTAGAAATCCAAATTTTATTTCATCGTTAGCAATCAACTCGTAGAAAGAAAAATAGACACTATAGAACACGCAATATTTATAGATTTTTGTGCAGTTTATATGAAATAATGTGATTGGACAATGCAATTATGAGAGAGAGGGGAGATGAGATAGAGAGAAATGTGAAGGATAATGGGTCGCTAAATCATCGAAGTTCTACCGTCATGATGATAAATAAAATTACTCTTTATAACCTCCCTCTCTTTTTTCGATTATGGCAACATAAAAGTCTAATGACGGCTCCCTATTTATGAGGTAACGGGCAAAATTGAAATTTACAAGAACATAAATTCTTAAATTTTAGTTCAGGACAGATCACCTTAAAAATTATCATTACTGAGGGGGGTGTATTCAATTGAAATTTTTAATGACCTTTTGAGATTTAAAAAGTTAGGGGTATTCAATATAAATTTTTTGAAACTCTCTAAAAGTATTGGTGTATTCAATTGAAACTTTTATAAAATTTTAAAAAGTCTCTAAAGGTCGTGGTGTATTCAATTAAAACTTTTTAAAAGTCTCTACAAGTCGGAGAAATTTTAATAACTTTTAGAAAGTTTTATAATAGTCTTTTAGGGTATTGAATTTTAAGTAGAAGTACTAAAGTAAAATTTCGAAATTTATCTCTTATAAATCACAAGATTTTGGGAGACTTTCACAAAAAAGAAAAAGAAATTAATATGTATATATTTTTAATATTTCTCTTTCATTTTCCCTTATATGATTAGAGTTATGATTAAATTTTTTTTCCTATTGATTGTATTTGTTTCTATTTTTCTTTTTTCTCTCATTGTTTTTCTCTATTTTCTATGAAAAAAATTAAATTGGATTCTTATAACTTTTTCTTTTCTTTTTTCATTCATTTCTTTTGTGAAAAATATCTATTTTTAATTAAATTATAAAATTTCTTATAGACTAATTTATAATTAAATTTAAATATATCGATTTTTTATTTATTCTTTAAATGTATATTATATTAACAATAATGAATTTTAAATTTATTTTTTTATTTTATATTTATATAAAATAATTTGATTATTATTGATTTATTAAGGTCCTAAATTCTTACCTTTTTAAAATATTTTTTTTATTAAATGGGGAGAGGAAGAGATTGTGGGAACCACCTCGTATGTGATAATTTCACACTATTGCACTAGATCCACACGAATTCTATTTCAAATGAAAGTCTTCAAAAGTCGGTTGATTTTTATAGAAGCTCATAAAAATTTTAAAATAAAAGTCTATACGAGTCTACGAAACACTTCCACTAATTCCATACAAATCTATAAAAAATTCACGAAATCCACATCAGTCATCACTTAAAAAAAATCCATCAAAGTCTTCAAAAATCACAAATGAATACACCCCCCTTATTTTTCTCGTCCTATTACTATCACTTATTTCAAACATAAAATAGACAATTTTTTTCTGCCCCTTTTGTGTCCATGTATTTTATTTCTTTGAATTTGCACTTTATTTTTTAAAAAACAAGAAACAAGGATAAATGAAGGAAAATATGGCTAGACAAGTCCATCTTTTTCTTCTAAACTCCAAAAATGCTATATTATGCCATTACGATTGAAACAAAAAATAAAATAAAATGAAACGGTGAACAAAAATTATATAATTTGATGTCATTAGAAATGTTAATCATGTGAATTTTCTTAATAAACATAATGGTTGAATTGAATGAAAGGAAGGAAAAAGATTCATATTATCGAGTCATTAAGAATAAAACACACACACAGAAAACTGAATACGTAGATTATGGTGAGCGTTATTAAGTAGATTATGAACAAATAGAAAACTGAATACGTAAAATTTTATTTCTATTAAAATATTTGAAATAATTCTCCACTTTCAATTTTGTAACAACTCTCCACATCATCTCAATCCCTGTGGATCAAAAAGATAAAGTACAAATAATTACGCACTTCAATAATGTGAGATATATTGCAACAAAATCCTTAATTAACACATGTAATTCATTTTTTTACAATTTATTTAGTTCCGAATAATGTGTTTAGAATTCGAAACCCTAATTTTATTCCACTGATAGAAATCAATTTGCAAAAAGAAAAATAGACACTTAAAGAACACACAAGATATAGTGGTTTTCCTCAATGTGAGACTACGTCATTTTTAGCCGCTACAAAAATTCTATATGATGAAAAAGAGTTTAGAAGAGAAATCTCTCTCTCTCTCTCTCTCTCTCTCTCTCTCTCTCTCTCTCTCTCGTTATGGTAATATAAAAGCCTAATTATGAATCCCTATTCATAAGATAAATTAGGGCAAAATAGAAATTTACAAGAACAAAAATTTCTAAACTTTGATCCAAGGGTAGACCCCATGAGGGGGGCTTCCTTCCCTCTTCAAAATTATCTTCACTTATTTTCTCATCTTGTTACTATCACTATTTCAAATAAAAGATTGACAATTTTTCCTGGCCCTTTGTGGCCATATATTTTATCTTTTTGAATTTGGACATTATTTCTTAAAAAATTGAAACTAGGATAAACGAAGGAAAAAAAAAAATTTGGAATGTTCTATTCATTCCATGAAATTTGTAGTTGAAATATATAGTTGTCGGAACTCATCATGGCAACTAAAAATGGAATAGCACGAATACTAATGTGAAGGTTATACTTGGAATTTGATTGTTATCGTTTTATTTTCAAAGGATTAAGTACATTTTATGCATTTATTCGGGATTCAATTCTTATTTACTTATTATTATATTAAGCAGATATCTACTTGATTTAGGCTAAAATATGTCAATTGTAGGTAAAATTCGAATTAGACAACTTTGGATGAAATTGGATTTGAAGTTGTACAAAATTTAGGACTGGGGACCAAAATATTCAAGTCTTGAAGTTGAGGGTCTGTCATAGAAATAAAGAGGACCTGAGATGCATAAGAAATTAATGTGGAGGACTAAAGTGCACTAAGCTGAAAGAAATTCCGGCTTTTCCTGATTTCCTATTTAAACTCAAATTCTACATGGGACATGCTTTATGACTCTTTCCTAGGGTTATTGTAGAATTCTATTAAAAGTTTACATTATTCTTTAGTACTAGGAGACTCACAATTTAGAAAGAAAGAACACATGTAACATCAAGATCAAATGGCAAAAAGCTAAGGATTGAAGATTTTTGGGATTGAAGAAAATTCTTGGTGAAAGATCAAATTCCTCCCTTCATTAATATTTCATGAACTCTATCCTTTTTATTTTTATTTTTCTTTCATTAGTATGAGTAGCTAGATCATTAGTTAGAGCAAACAATGTAATATATATATAATTTGGATAAAAGTGTAAAGATACATTTTTGTAGTTATTGCGGTCGTTACAAAGATTTTTAGAGATTTAATGCATTTATTATTCGAATTCACGTAGAGATATGATCTCTAAAAAACTCTTTAAACGTAAGATGTTTTCTAGTTTAAAGAGTCAATATTTAAATTTATACTTAGAGACTCTTTAAAAAGTATAAATGCATTAGAAGTATTTCAATTTTCAATTAAGAAAAATAATATAATAATTTTGAAGCAAGCTAGTGAAAATAAAAGATAGGAAGTAATAAGTATTTTTTGGAAGTAGTAAAATTAAGTGTTAAATATAAAGAGTCTATTGAAGTACTTAAAAATTTTACTTTTTAACCTCACATTCTAAAAAAATAAATAAATCATTATTACAAAATCTATTCTCCCGAAAAATGAGTTCAGAGAAACCCATATTCTATTATTTAGTGTTTTCAATTCAAAATAAGTATAATTTTTAAAGGGTTTAAAAAACGATGTTTACTCCTCAACTTATAGACATTTCTTGTAAATAATATTTAAATTTTTAGAATGTCAATATTTAATCATTTAGGCAAATGTCATTTTTTTAGTATATAATTTTGGTGCATTCATATATATTAGGCAAATCAACAGCCTCTATTAAATAGTTTCTTTGTTGTTCCCAACGTGAAATCGACAAGATAACTATGAGAAGTTTATAAGATAGTACATTGTGTATGTCCACTGGCTCCATAAATTAATATTCAACTAAATCTACGAAACCTTAATAAAATGTAGACAATGTAGCTTGTTTTTCTTGAAATTTACATTGCAGTAAGAAATTATTTGATGTCTATATTCCTTTGAGTGTATCTTTGGTTAGATGGGCTTTATGCTAGAATTATTATCTTCAATTTTGTAATTCCTTCAAATGGACTTTTCAAAAAGAAAGCGTCATTAAGAATAATATAAACTGATTGATAAAATATTGACGATAAGAATAAGAAATAAAAAAATTAGAACAATGATAAAAAAGAATGGAGTGTGGCTTTTAATACAATAAAAAATTAGTGAAAAAAAACTGCAATGACAATATAACACCCAAAAATAAATAAACGAATGCATGCATAGTTTTCTATTTTTATTTAAATTTTTGTACTCCCTATCTCACACTAGGACCAACTTGAAGGAATACAATTGTCCAAAAATGCATTCACAAACTGTAAAAGGAGAAATGAAAGAAAAAAAGATCATATAATCCAGTCATAAAGAATAAATTTAGATTCTTTTTGTTTTCTAGAAACTTGAAGTATTCTTAATTGTATATATATTGTCCTTGTTTGATACTTATTATTTCCAAAATACATTCGTCTTTCTATTTCTTACTTTTAATCACACATTCTCAAATAAAATAATATTATGTAAACCCAAAAAATTTTCTTATTTTTTAACTGCACATTCTCTATCAAAATATTATTCCAAAATACATTTTATACAAAAAAAAAAAAAAAATGGAGCTCAAACAGGCTCATATATACAAAATTGCTCTTCTAAGCATTGATGCTAGCTTATGCTAAGTACGAGATGGCGTGGTACACTACAATAGGTGGTATAATTAGTTTTGTAACCAATCATTATCTCCCAACACTTATTGTAGCGCGTCATATCACTCAATTGCTTAGTTCGAATTGTTATGGTGAGGGTTATTAAGTAGATTATGAGCGAATAGAAAATTAAATACGTAAAATTTTATTTCAACTAAAATATTTGGAATAATTCTCCACTTTCAATTTGTATGAACTCTCTCTGCAAAACTAACACCGTCTCAATCTCTATGGATGAAAAAAATAAAATACAATCAATTATGTAGTGCAATAAAGTGAGATATATTGCAACAAAACACTTAATTAACATTTGTAATCATCCTTCCTATCAATTCCTTTTGTTTGGAATATGCTCTTGAGAATTAGAAAACCAAATTTTATTCCACCAATAGAAATCAATTCGTAAAAAAAAAAAAAAAAATAGTCACTTAATAACACGTAAGTTTTGTAGTAGTACGCTTTAATGTGAAACTATGTCCTTTTAGCCGATGCAATAATTCACTATGATGACAATGAGTATAAAAGAGAAAATCTCTCTCTCTCTCTCTCTCTCTCTCTCTCTCTCTCTCTCTCTCTCTCTCTCTCTCTCTCTCTCTCTCTCTCTCTCTCTTCCTATTACTGTAATATAAAAGTCTAGTGATGGCTCCCAATTTAGAAGATAAATTAAGGCAAGACCGAAATTTACAAGAATACAAATTCCTAAACTTTAGTTCAGGGGAGAACCCCCTTCCAAATTATCATCGCTTATTTTCTCATCCTATCGCTATCACTTATTTCAAACTAAGAATATATTTTACCTTTTTTGGCCCTATATATTTCAAACAAGTCTAACTTTTTCTTCTAGACTCAGAAAAGCTATGTCTAATAGAACACGTCAAAAAAATGTAACAATGAACAAAAAAATTATATGATTGGATGTCTTTAGAAATGTCAATCATGAGATTTTTTTTGTAGACATTATGATTGAGTTGGATGAAATGAAAGAAAAAAAAAAATGATTCATATAATCAAGTCATCAAGTTTAAATTTAGCTTCCTTTTGTTTTCTAGAAACTCGAAGTGTTCTTAATTGCCGCCCCCCCCCCCACCCACACCCACACCCACACCCACACACACAAAAAATTGATCTTCTAAACACCGATGCTAACTTATGATAAGCACGAGGTGACGTAACACACTTCGACAGATGGCATAATCAATTTTGTAATCAATCATTATATCCCTTCATCTATTGTAGTGCGTCATATCACCCTGAATGCTTAGCATAAACTAAGCACCGGTGCTTAGATTATGAGCAAATTGAAAATTGAATACTTAAAATTTCATTTCAACTAAAATATTTGGAATATTTCTCCACTTTCAATTTGTATCAACTCTCTCCGCTACACTAACACCATCTCAATCTCTATGGATGAAAAAAATAAAGTACAATCGATTACGTAGTGCAATAAAGTGAGATACATTGCAACAAAACCCTTAATTAACATTTGTAATTCATCTTTCCTATCAATTCCGTTTGTTTGGAATATGGTGTTGAGAATTAGAAAACCTAATTTTATTCCACCAATAGAAATGAATTTGTAAAAAGAAAAATAGACACTTAGGGCTTGTTTGGGAAGTATTAAAATCCAATTAAAATTGAAAATATAGCCGTTATTGAGTCTCACTCGTCTAATAAATGTTAACTCCAACAGCTATATTTTCAATTTTAATCTGATTTTAATCACTTTCAAACAAGCTCTTAATAACACGTAAGATTTATAGTAGTTCTCTTTAACGTGAAATTATGTCCTTTTTAGCCGATTCAATAATTCACTATGATGAAAAGAAGTATATAAGAGAAAATGCATGCCCTATCTTTTTAGCATCTCTCTCTCTCTCTCTCTCTCTCTCTCTCTCTCTCTCTCTCTCTCTCTCTCTCTCTCTCCTATTATTGTAATATAAAAGCCTAATGATGGCTTCCCACTTATAAGATAAATTAAGGCAAGTTTGAAATTTACAAGAATACAAATTCCTAAACTTTAGTTCAGGGGAGAACCCCCTTCTAAATTATCATCGCTTATTTTCTCATCCTATCACTATCACTTATTTCAAACTAAGAATATATTTTACCTTTTTTGGCCCTATATATTTCAAACAAGTCTAAACTTTTTCTTCTAGACTCGGAAAAAGCTATAATATGCAATAGCGATTCAGCCCCATCTCAATAGAACACGTAAAAAAAATGAAACAATGAACAAAAAATTATATGATTGCATATCATTTGAAACGTTCATCATGATAATTTTCTTTGTAGACATTATGATTGAGTTGGATGAAATCAAACAAAAAAAGATTCATATAATCGAGTCATTAAGAATGAATTTAGCTTCTTTTTATTTTCTATAAACTTGAAGTGTACTTAATTGCCCCACCCCACCCCACCCCACACATATATACGAAATTGATCTTCTAAGCACCGATGCTTTATGATAAGCACGATGTGACATGACACACTCTAATAGTTGGTATAATCAGTTGTGTTACCAATCATTATCTCCTTTAATCTATTTTACCTTTTTTGGCCCTATACATTTCAACCAAATCTAACTTTTTCTTCTAGGCTCGGAAAAATTTATAATATGCAATAGCGATTCAGCCCCATCTCAATAGAACACGTAAAAAAAAAAAAAATGGAACAGTGAACAAAAAATATATGATTGGATGTCTTTAGAAATGTTAATCATGAGAATTTTTTTGTAGACATTATGATTGAGTTGGATGAAATGAAAGAAAAAAAGATTCATATAATCGAGTCATTAAGAATGAATTTAGCTACTTTTCTAGATTTAACCCTATCTCAATAGAACACATAAAAAAAATGGAACAGTGAACAAATAATTATATGAATGGATGTCTTTAGAAATGTTAATCATGAGAATTTTCTTAATAGACATTATGTTTGAGTCATTAAGAATAAATTTAGCTTCTTTTTATTTTCTAGAAACTTGAAGCGTTCTTAATTGTATATATATTGCTCTTGTTTGGTACTCATTATTTTCAAAATACATTCCTCTCTTTCATATTTTTAACCAAATATATTCTCCATTAAAATACTATTCTGAAATATATTTAAGACAAAAAAAAAAAGGGCTCAAACAGGCTCGTATATACAAAATTTCTCTTCTAAGCACTGATGCTAGCTTATATTAAGCACGAGGTGACGTGAAATACTACAATATGTGGCGTAATCTATTTCGTAACCAATCATTATCTTCAATACCTATTGTAGTGCGTCATAACACCCGAATGCTTAGCATTCATATGTGTATATATGTATATATATATTTGAATTGGTATGGTAAGGGATATGGAGTAGATTATGAATGAATAAAAAATTGAATACGTAAAAGTTTATTCCAACTAAAATATTTGGAATGATTCTCCACTTCCAATTTGTACCAACTCTCCGCTACACTAACACCATCTCAATCTCTATGGATGAAAAAAATAAAGTACAATCAATTACGTAGTGCAATAAAGTGAGATATATTGCAACAAAACCCTTAATTAACATACGTAATTCATCTTTTTAGCCGATACAATAATTCACTACGATGAAAAGGAGTATATAAAAGAAATTTGCACATCTTAAAAAAATACAAATTCCCAAACTTTAGTCCATGGGTGACCCCCCTTCCAAATTATCATCTCTTATTTTCTTATCCTATTACTATCACTTATTTCAAACTAAGAATATATTTGACCTTTTTTGGCCCTATATATTTCAAACAAGTTAACTTTTTCTTCTAGACTCGAAAAAAGCTATAATATGCAATAGCGATTTAACCATCTCAAAGAACACTTAAAAAAATGGAGCAGAGAACAAAAAATTATATGATTTGATGTCTTTAAAAATGTTAATCATGAGAATTTTCTTTGTAGGCATTATGATTGAGTTGGATGAAATGAAAGTAAAAAAGATTCATATAATCGAGTCATTAAGAATAAATTTAGCTTCTTTTTATTTTCTAGAAACTGAAGTGTTCTTAAATTAGGGCGAAATTCAAATTTACATGAATAAAAATTTCCCGTGGAATCATCCTTCCAAATTATCATCACTTATTTTCTCAACTTATCAGTATCACTTATTTCAAATAAAAATTCGACAATTTCTTTCTATCCCTTTTGGGGCCATATATTTAGCTTTTTGAATTTGGACTTTATTTCTTAAAGAACTTGAAATAAGGATAAACGAAGAAGGGAAAAAATTTGGAATGTTATATTCATTTCAAGAAATGTGTAGTTGAAACAGTTTTAGGAACTTATAATGGCAACAAAAAATGGAACAGCGTGAATGCTAATGTGAAGTTTATATTTGGAATTCGATTGTCATACATTTTATTTTTGCAAGATTTGCTTGCGATAACTTGGGAGACATCTTTTGGAGAGGATTAAGAAACTTGTTTGCTACTTATTCGTGATTTAATTTTTATTTATTTATTTACTTATGATTATGTTAAGCGGATATTTAGTTGATATAAGTTAAATTATGTTAATTGTAGGTAAAATTCGGGTTGGACAACTTTGAATGAAATTGGATTGAAGTGTTACAAAATTAAGCGTTAGGGACACACAATTCGAGAGAGAAAAATACACAGAACGTCAAGATCAAATGGCAAAAAGTTAGCGTTTGACGATTTTCAGAATTGAAGAAGACTCTTGGTGTAAGATCAAGTTCCTTTCTTCATTAGGATTTCAAAACCTGGTTATGAACTCTATACCTTTACTATTATTTTTTTTTTCATTAGTTTGAGTAACTATATCATTAATTAAGACAAACACTGTAATCTATGTGTGACATTTTTATTTACGCCCTGTTTGGGCAAGATTTTTGCAGGAAAAAAAACTCATTTTTTGCCCGTTGAGCATGAGTTTTTTGACCAATTCTTTCTTGTGTGGGGCCCTTTGACCTTTTCCAACGGATTCATTTTTGCTTTTAATCCGAAATAAAGCCACACCAGACAGTCCCTTAATTTACAAGATTATAGTAGTTAAATGTATGTGTGTCGATTTTATTAATGGAATTTAATGATTTGAATTTCTTGGCCAATAATTCAATGATTTGTGAATCTATAATAAATCGAGAGGTAAATTATAAATTTAGATCATATAGCAAAGTTAGATAATTTGGATAAAATTGTAGATACATATATATTATTTTTGCGATTATTGCATTGATTTTTAGAGATTTAATGCATTTAATTAGGGATTATTCGGATCATTCTAATAAAGATATGGTGAATTGATTTAGTTGAATATGATTAGTTTGAACTCGAAGAGGTAAATTGAATATTTTAGAAGATTTCGATCGAACATTCCATAGCTATAAATCGTGATTAGCGAATTAAAGGAAATCCATAGATGAAATTGAAAGTCCTAACATCGACAATCATACTTTAAAACTCGAATTCTTGTTAGTTATGTGCTTTTAGATAACTTTAGTATAATTAAATAATCTGGTTAATTAGTTACAAACTATAATTTATTTTTAGTTAATTAAGAGTTAGAAATTAAATAATATTTCTCGAGGCAATAAGTTTTTGATGACATAGCGTGGTTCGAGCCATCACAATTAATCATGGACCAAAGTTGAGCTTGATAGTATACGTCAAGAACTAACGGGAGGCAAATCACTTTTTTTAACTCTACACTATCTTATTTTTTCTTAATTGCATTAAGTTCCTGTTTGACACACATTAAAATTTTCATTCTCATTATTCTACTCATTTTCAACCACACATTTTTCAATAAAACAATATTTTCCATCACATCAATAATTTTTCCTTCTTTTTCAACCACACATTCTTCATCAATTTACTATTCTAAAATACATTCTTCCAAAATAATATCTATCAAAAATATCCAAAATATAGAAAATAGAATTGCATATTATATATAAGCATGTTTCCACGTTTTTCTAATAAGAAAATGTTGATTGTGGTCAACCGCGACTTTGCAACCCGTGGCACTTTTAATCTCTTGTTTGCAGCAGTTGGACTGCGACTTTGCAAACTGTGGTCAATCATGGTTGACCAGAATAAATATATTTTTTCTTTAGTTTTTCCATTTTCATCGAAAAGAAAAAAAAAAAGGAAAGGAAATTTTCAATTAAAGTTATGTACAATTGGGGCTTAAACATTTTCAACTTACATACAAATCAAAGGAAATTTTCGTCGGACACAAAACATTCGATGAAATTCTCCAATGAACTTTAGGGTTAATGCCTTAAATAGTCACCGAACTTTGCCAAAAGTTCTCAGGAGGTCACTGAACTTCAAAACTTTCCTAAATAGTCACTGAACTTTGCAATAAGTTCCTAAATGGTCACTCAACTTTAAAATTACCCTAAATAATCACCGAACTTTGCTAAAACTCCCCTAGATAGTCACTCAACTTTAAAACTCCCCTAAATGGTCACTCAACGTTGCAAAAAATTCTCATATGATGCATTCATCCATTGACATATGACATATTTGTGTAAAAGTTCTTTTAAGTCCGATGAAAGTGGGACAATATAGATATGAACGTAACACGTGGCACGCAAGGGCCTACTACCCTGCCGCGTCCCCTATCTGGGTCTCCTGTTCCGTCCCCCTCCATTCCCTATTTTCACATACAAATTTGATATGTTTGAATATGAATCATTGCTTAGAGGTTGCAAATGTAATTCATGATCCTCATTATATGAAAATACGGCATAAAAAATATATGAAAATAGAAAGAAATAGGGAAAAAGATCGAATATTCTTCAAGTTTCAGCTTCATATACCACATCCTATTAACATTTGGCAAGTCTCAATTTCCCTCTTTTGATTTAATTTCTATACTTTTAATTATAAATTGCTCTACATCGTGGACAACGTATGAATTAAGTTTTAGATGTAGTTTAGTCATCATAATCATTATGTATTTCTTTGGTTATATTGATAGTATAAGTTGAATTAATGTTGAACTTAGGCCAATAAATTAAGATCATATTGTTGGGAATTTACTTAACATGCACAGCGGAAATTAAACAATTTTCAATTCCCAAACGAGGATCTGCAATGTGTTTAGATAAAAACTGTGATGAGAATGATACCTTTGATGAATTCCACAAACTCTTTTGCTTTTTCTTGAACTCCAATGATCACGATCTGCAATCCAAGCTGTCCAATTGTCCAGCCTCCAATGGTGATCCACACAGAGAATAAGAATGACGGCTAGGGTTTTCTTTTCTTGTGCTAGCAAGAATAATAAATTCTCTACAGTTTTTCAAACCCTAACAGCTTATTAATATAAGTTCAGATGGGCTCGGCCCATCTATTAAACTTAACCCGGTCCAAGATTTAATTAATCAAATTAATTAAATCTGGTCCATGAATTAATTAATCCAATTAATTAATTCGGGCCTATTAATAAACAACCCAATTAATTAATTATCCAACACTTGTCAATTAATTAATTGGTAAATCTCATTCTTCTGATTCTCTTTTGTGTGTGACCCATTAGGTTCCCGATCACGATGCCGAACGACGTGAATTATTATTTTGATCTAATCAAAATCAATAAATTAAAACGCCCCTTTTAATTTATCACTAATTCATTTTCGTTGTCCCAGATTGACATCTAGCAATGTATCAGGGCAATACATGTGACGGGAAATATCACGTAGCATGACAAAACCAAACTTGTTCGTTTACCGTGAAACTATAATCCTTTCGTCAATATGATCCGATCAATTATGAGATATGGATATGTGTCAATCTCAATTATCGATCATATCTTTTATCCCATTGTTAAGTCAATGTACGTCAAAAACTCTTTTCCGACTTATGAGTTCACCTTGGCCAAAGATTTCATTATCAACTTAACTGGATAAAATGTAGATCATAATCTCTTACTATCTAAGAGTGACGAATCCTCTATTGATCATTCACAACCTTCATATGATTCTTGACATACCCGAACGATGCTGTATTAGCGACCCTTGACAGAGCAACATCCAACATCACCAAAGTATGACTACCCTCATATAAGGTACTATGATGACCTCAAGTCAAAGGACCAATTCTACTACCGAACGTTAGAGATTAACCACGAACACTTAGATAGTTATCCATGTGGAATCTCTCAGCGGGTCTCCAATGTTTTGTTCTATAACAAAACATCCACGTGTTCATTCAAGTGTCACCACACTTTAGCTTGTGAAATCAGCTACTTACTTTACAAGTAAGAATACCACACGCGATAGTCTATCCGTAATAACGATATCCGTATCTCGTTATTACCTCGACCACGGACGATTTAAGATTCACTCATATGTAATTTGTATCTCACAACCACAACTCCTTGTGATTAACAAATCACCAAGGCTTGAATCTACGGATTCTATCATTTAATTTATTAGAATATTAATTCAATTAAATAATAGATATTGCCATATATATGCATTGATTATATATATTCAAAGTGTTTATGTCCAAAGTTGATTGGACCTAGGGCATAACACTTACAAACTCCCACTTGCACTAGATCCAATCACTTATGTATCTTATACCATAAGAGTCTACATGACGATCTTGTTTATACTGCTACAACTCTTTGTCAGTGGATCTGCAATTTAATAACTTGTGGGAATTCGTTCTTTATTTACGTCATTTCTTTGTATTATCTTTTCAATGAGATAACACTGCCTTAACATATGTTTAGATCATTGATGAGACCTTAGTTCCTTCACTTGCACGATGGCTCCATTGTATCACAATGCATAAGCGTGTGATCAACAATGTTAGGAACTACTCTAAGTTCAGTAATGAACTCCCTGATCTAGACCACAACTTTTGTTGCTTTGTAAAGCAATGATGTATAAGGCTTCCATTATTGAATCAATGGTTATTTGGAACATTTCCAACACACCGCTTAAGAGTAAACCAATATCCTATTTGAGATGTGCTATTATTCCAATTTGACTAGAAGTTAGCATCATTCTATCCATGAACTCTCAGTTCATTTTCTCCATATAAAATTTTCTCGAGATTTTATCTGTATAGATAGGGATGAGTTAAGCAATCTTCTAGATCTATCTCTATAGATCAACTTGCTTCTCCCACATCCATCACGGAGAAATTATTTGACAACCATAATTTCAACAATTGAAATATAGAGACGTCGTTTCCTATAATATGTCTCATACATATAATATCAGGAATGCGACAATGCTCCCACTATCTTCTTGTAAACGCACATTTCGTCTTCAATTTTTGATAAAATCAAACATTTTGACTTTTTGCATCAAATCGAAGATTCCAGCTCCAAGTGGCTTGTTTCAATCCATATTGACATTTTCTTGTAAACTCATTTACAACCTATGGGTTCTAATCCATTAGGCAAGTCGACCAAGGTCAAACCTCGATTACATACAACAAGTCCATCTCTTTAAGTCAACACTTGACTTTATTTCTATGTAATTAGTAGGTTCATTATCCTTGATTAGTAATCATGGATTCGTACCTTCTAGGAGGTCAAATGATCCTACAAGATTTACACTGAGTTAATGTGTTCTCAGAAGTCTCCACTTGTTGATCAAGAGTATGTCCCTCAGCTGGTGCGGGATAAGACTCAGGTTCATCTATTCGGTCAATTATATCCGTGGACTCTTGAACTCTTTCAAGATTTATTCTACTCCCACTGTCTCTCTTAGAGTAAACACTTTCTCTAAGAGTACGACATGTATTGAGATGAACATCTTCTTCTCAACGGGATTATAGAATTGATATCCAATTGTCTATTGGATATCCACAAATATGTATTTAACGGATCTAGTTTCAAACTTATCTGATCCAATATGCTTCACATAAGCATCACAGCCCAAACTTTCATATGAGATAAGTTGGGCATTTCCATAACTCGTATGAAGTTTTGTCAACCGATTTAGATGAGACACGATTTAGTACATAGCACGTATCAATCAGTGCATGACTTCAAAACGACTTTTGAATGTTTGCATGGCCGGTTCTCTATTGCACTATATCTAATAGTGCACGATTCCTCATTTCAGATGCACCATTATGTTGCAATGTATGTGGAGGAATCCACTGCGTGAGAATCTAATTCTCTTTTAGATAATCTAAAATTCTCCATTTTAGATATTCTTTACCTCGAACAAGTCTTAGTGTAAGAATATATTTACCTATTTGTTTATCAACTTTTAGTTTGAATCCCTTGAACATTTCAAGAGATTCATGCTTGAATTTCATCAAATATACATGATCATTTCTGAAATGATCATTAGTAAATGTGATGAGATAAGATAAACTTCACCTGACATTAATTCATATGGATCTACATACATCACTATGTATTAGACCTAATAATTGTGCAGATCATTTTCCTTTTCAAGTAAAAGGAGATTTGATCACAGTGTCTTACAGACATGATTCGCATTTGTCAAATGATTCAAAATTATTTGACCCAAATATACATCTCCATGTAAGTTTGGAATTGCATTCTCATTTATGTGACCAAATCTGCAATGCCAGATATAGGTGTTATTCAAATTATCATTTTTTATGCCTTTCAATTTCTATACTCATTATAGAACACTCAACATTTAGAATATAAATGTCATTTTGTAATTTACCATAACCATTAAGATCTTATCAAGATAAAAAGGAACAACAATTGTCCTTAACATTAAAATAATTCATGTCAAAACATGAAATTTATTTAATGCTCTTGGTAATGGTGAGAACAAAATTAACATTTCTCTAATTCTAATATCGAGCCTAAAGGCAATGGCGAGAAATATGCTTCTACAGGCAATGCAACAACTTTTGCTCATTTTCAACGTGTAGGTCAACTTCTCTCGTCTGCAGCGATCTACTTTTATTTAGTTTCTGCATATTTATACAAATATGAGATCTATATCTAGTATCTAATACCCATGAAACTAATGAAGTAGATTTAAGCCTTGCAATTTCATTTCTAATGACCCATCATTCCAAAATGATAATAAGGATCATCAGATTTGGTATTGTCCTTATTCGCTTTAACTGTCTTAGTCATTTTGGTTGCTTTCCTAAAACATCCTTTAGACTTCCTTTGTGGAATCTATGACTAAGATTTGTCCACTACAAACACAGATGTTGGACTTAACAGTTTTAAGCATGTTCAGCAACTCAATGAGTGTGTTTTGAATTCATAATTAGTTATGAATAACTCTCTGACAGAGATTGCAGAACCAAGTTTATACTTAGTTCATTGTTCATGACTGAACGCAATTAAGACAACTTCTCAAAGTAGTCTGCATCTTCAGCACACGAGCACCGACTGAAGATTCTTCTGCCATTATGCACCGGTATAGTTGTTGGGAAATATCATATATTTCCTCGTATGATTGTTCATCATTCAACACATTGAGATGAAAAATCATATGTTAGCATCTATACTCTTATGTTGCTTTGTAACTCAGGTGACATAGATACAAACATCACATATGTTGTAGTACTATCGTCATCACTGTGTTTATTACAGCAGCCACATCTTCTTTTATCGAGTCATCAAAAGATGTCTCTAGAAAGGACTATTCAAGGACACAACCAATTTTTCATGCCTGAGAACAATTCTCAGATTGCGGCGTCAATCAAGAAAATTTGCTTTGGTTGTTGGCATACAATATGCCTCTTAAATACATATGGTTACTCATGATTCAATAAATGTAAACGACGAAAAGTAAAGAAATAATATATATAATGCATGAATTAATTTAACATGGCCTTTTATTAAATTAATTTCGCTCCCACTGTTTAACTCAAATTTATGACCCTCTCACACAAATTTATGGAATCCGTACTTGATTCCCAGTGGGCTGAGATCCCATTTGTTATATTAAAACCTTGAGTGTACTCAACAAGCCCTAATAAAACATTTGGGTAGATACTATTACCAATTGTATCTCCATACAACTCTCAGATCATTAAGCCGACAACTCTTTGTCTTCACACATCTTATGTGTTAGCTTAACATGCCTCTAAGATTTATCTCCTTGAGTGTACTCAACAAGAGATAAATATTAGTTAAGTCAAACCCATCATTCAGAAATATCTAATATTTCATAGTGTCAAACATATCCCTAATAGACCAGCCTTGAGCGTACTCAACAAGTTAAGATTGATTTAGGACTCTCGTTTTTCACTATAATGGTGGAAGGCGAATATAAATATGACTTAATATTTTAACATGCCTCTAAAATTTATCTTCTTGAGTGTACTCAACAAAAGATAAATATTAGTTAAGTCAAACCCATCATTCAGAAATATCTAATATTTCACAGTGTCAAACATATCCCTAATGGACCAGCCTTGAGTGTACTCAACAAGCTAAGATCGATTTAGGACTCTCGTTTTTCACTATAATGATGGAAGGCAAATAACAAATTGACTTAATATTTTTAACGAGGGGTTTTGCATGCAAAAGATCTCATCGTAATAATTATATATATTTTATTATACATCTAACATGCAAATAAACATACATATAATAGTGTGGACGATTATGGACTTATACTATCTAGTCTTCCCGAGCCATAAGGAAGACTAGTCGGTCAGTTCCTAGGGGGTATAGCATTGATTCATACAATGCTCCATCTCTATGGTATCCTCCTCTTCTTGTATCTCCAATTAGTCCAGCTGCAACTTGTATCCTATACTAGTTGGCACGCAGGCCTAAATAATGTTGGACACGCAGGCCCATAATAATAACAACGGACTTGCAGGTCCAAAATAAATAAGAGCTCGCAGGCCCATAAAACAACAAGAATAAAACTAACCATTCAACATATCCACATGGTCGAGTCCATAATCATCCACTAATTAAACATTCATCAAATAAATGCATTCCTATATAATATCTAATATTATATGCAAACATGTTTCAAGTTTCTAGCAATTAAAGTCGTCTAAACTATTTTAGACAAAAGGATCGGAACAATTAAATAATTAATTAATCAAATTAATTAATTAATTTAATTAGCAGACTTATTTAACTGAAATCAAATTTCAATTAAATATCAAATTAGAGTCCAACTCCAATTCTACAATTATTGGGCGGGACTATTTAATTAAAATCAAATTTTAATTAAATATCAAATTAGATTCTAACTCTAATTCCAATAAAAGTTTTAGGGCAAGACAATTTAATTAAAATCAAATTTTAATTAAATGTCAAATTAAAGTCTAACTCTAATTATAATCAAATTAATACGGTTGAATTTAATTAAAATCAAATTTTAATTAAATACAAAATAAGAGTCAAACTCTAATTCCGAGATATTAGGGCGAACATATTTAATTAAAATCAAATCTTAATTAAATAATAAATTAGAGTCTAACTCTAATTTTAAGAAGTATTTAGGGCGAAACAATTTAATTAAAATCAAATTTCAATTAAATGTCAAATTAGAGTCCAACTCCAATTTCAACAATATACTAGGGTGGATAATTTAATTAAAATCAAATTTTAATTAAATATTAAATTAAAGTCCAACTCTAATTTAATATGAATTAACATTTTAATTTAGGATAAAACTCCTAAATAAAATAAAATTCAATTTAGGGTCAAAGTTTAATATTTAAGTTAAAATCCAATTTTAACGAAAATATAAAAGGTCGTCAATTTTAAATAAAATTTTAAACGGGTTAAATTTGAAATTTTAAAATCAAACCATTTTAAAATCCAATTTAAAACCATTTTAATACATAAATTCAAAAATCCATTTTCGAAAATTGCAACTTGACCCATTTTCCATAATTGCAGGAAGGGGGCCTGCAATTTCGAAAATTGCATCATGGCCCCCGTCTCCACCCCTAATCTGAAACCCTAAGAAAATTTTTTTTTTTTTTCTTCTTTTGCGGCGTCATCCGTTGTTACATACACAAGTGGAATCCGCCGCATAGTAGCTGCCAGGCTGTTGCAAGATCGCAGCTGCGAACGCCGCAGCTTTGTCGCGTTAGCCGGCGACAATCGCCGCTGCAAAGCGTAGGCGTTGTCGCGCACAGATAAATGCAAAGACGCGACTTCGCGTCTGTCTCGCGTCGCAGGTCGCCGAGCGCACCGTCGAATCCGACGGCGGTTGCGCGCGGCGACGCCCGCCGCCGCCACCCCGTTTCCTCTCCTTTTTTTTTTTTTTGACGAAAAAATTATTTTCATTTTCAAAACAGATTTTTGAAGATGAAAAATAATTTTTCTAAATTGCTAGATTCAAGAAACAAAAATAAACAATTAACTTTTAATTGTTCAATCATGCAAAACAATTGCTAACAAACACAAAGTAGGCTCTGATACCACTGTTGGGAATTTACTTAACATGCACAGCGGAAATTAAACAATTTTCAATTCCCAAACGAGGATCTGCAATGTGTTTAGATAGAAACTGTGATGAGAATGATACCTTTGATGAATTCCACAAACTCTTTTGCTTTTTCTTGAACTCCAATGATCACGATCTGCAATCCAAGCTGTCCAATTGTCCAGCCTCCAATGGTGATCCACACAGAGAATAAGAATGATGGCTAGGGTTTTCTTTTCTTGTGCTAGCAAGAATAATAAATTCTCTACAGTTTTTCAAACCCTAACAGCTTATTAATATAAGTCCAGATGGGCTCGATCCATCTATTAAACTTAACCCGGTCCAAGATTTAATTAATCAAATTAATTAAATCTGGTCCATGAATTAATTAATCCAATTAATTAATTCGGGCCTATTAATAAACAACCCAATTAATTAATTATCCAACACTTGTCAATTAATTAATTGGTAAATCTCATTATTCTGATTCTCTTTTGTGTGTGACCCATTAGGTTCCCGATCACGATGCCGAACGACGTGAATTATTATTTTGATCTAATCAAAATCAATAAATTAAAACGCCCCTTTTAATTTATCACTAATTCATTTTCGTTGTCCCAGATTGACATCTAGCAATGTATCAGGGCAATACATGTGACGGGAAATATCACGTAGCATGACAAAACCAAACTTGTTCGTTTATCGTGAAACTATAATCCTTTCGTCAATATGATCCGATCAATTATGAGATATGGATATGTGTCAATCTCAATTATCGATCATATCTTTTATCCCACTGTTAAGTCAATGTACGTCGAAAACTCTTTTCCGACTTATGAGTTCACCTTGGCCAAGGATTTCATTATCAACTTAACTGGATAAAATGTAGATCATAATCTCTTACTATCTAAGAGTGACGAATCCTCTATTGATCATTCACAACCTTCATATGATTCTTGACATACCCGAACGATACTGTATTAGCGACCCTTGACAGAGCAACATCCAACATCACCAAAGTATGACTACCCTCATATAAGGTACTATGATGACCTCAAGTCAAAGGACCAATTCCACTACCGAACGTTAGAGATTAACCACTGACACTTAGATATTTATCCATGTGGAATCTCTCAGCAGGTCTCCAATGTTTTGTTCTATAACAAAACATCCACGTGTTCATTCAAGTGTCACCACACTTTAGCTTGTGAGATCAGCTACTTACTTTACAAGTAAGAATACCACACGCGATAGTCTATCCGTAATAACGATATCCGTATCTCGTTATTACCTCGACCACGGACGATTTAAGATTCACTCATATGTAATTTGTATTTCACAATCACAACTCCTTGTGATTAACAAATCACCAAGGCTGGAATCTACGGATTCTATCATTTAATTTATTAGAATATTAATTCAATTAAATAATAGATATTTCCATATATATGCATTGATTATATATATTCAAAGTGTTTATGTCCAAAGTTGATTGGACTTAGGGCATAACACTTACACATATTATGTAGCACAACCACTTAAATCTATAAAAAGATAATTTTGGGGTGGTTGATTTGGTGTTGGGGGCTATTTAAATAAGTGTTGATTTCATGTTTGTTGAAAATATTTGTGGAGTTTTGTATTTTTTTTTTTTTTTTGCAAACCCAATTTTATTAAAAACTAAAATCAACACACATTGGCGTAAAGACATAATACTAAGCAAACTCAGCCTTTGTTTGATTCTCATTATTTCCATATTATAATGAGAATTTGATTTGATAATAGTAATTTTTTGGAGAATGTGTGGTTAAAAAGAAGAAATTTTGTTAAGTTTATGAATAATATTATTTTATTGAAAATATGAGGTTGATAAGAAGAGAAGGTAAAATAAATTATAATTTAATGTGTCAAACATGACCGAATGCTTTGTCTTGAAATTAGAGAAAAACTGAAAAAGACGTGGGAGATTGCAATAGATCTAAATTGTGCATACATACAAATATAAGCCAAATTAGCTGACAAGACCTGTTTAATTTCTTTGGTTGAAGTGTCTTTACTTGGAAAAAGCTAGCAGTCATTTACATAGTGAGATATATTGAACAAAACCCTTATTTACACGTTTAATTCATTTTTCTGTCCATTCTTTTGTTTCAAATAAGGTGTTGAGGATTAGAAATCCTAATTTTATTTCACCCATAGCAATCAATTTGCAAAAAGATAGGAAGACACTTAAAAAAACGTAAAATTTATAGAGGTTCATTTCAATGTGAGATAATGTCATCTTTAATAATTCAATATAGTGAAAAGTAGTTTATAAGAGAAAATTCTACAAGTTATCCCTTCTAACCTAACTCTCTCTCCCTCTCTTCTATTACAATAATATAAAAGTTTAATGACGACTCCCTATTTATAAGATAAATTATGACAAAATCAAAATTTACAAGAACACAAATTCTTAAACATTTGTTCGTGGGCGGATCCCTTCAAAATTATCATCACTTATTTTCTCATCTATCACTATCAATTATTTCAAACAAAGAAAATATTTAGACCTTGTCGGTTTCCCATATTCGTTGTACATTTTAATAGCCTTTTTTTTTTTACTGTTACCAATCACGCAGCGATTTCTTTTTACTCCCTATCCCTATCTCACACTAGAACCCACTTGGAAGAATACAACGGTCCAAAAATGCAAGTAACTTTTCTTCTAGATTTGAAAAAAGCTAACTTTTTTTGGCCCTTTTAGGGCCATATATTTCAAGCAAGTCTAACTTTTCTTCTAGATTCGAAAAAAGCTACAATATGCAATAGTGATTTAACCCTATCTCAATATAATACGTAAAAAAAAAAAAAATGGAACAGTGAACAAATAATTATATGATTGAATGTCTTTAGAAATGTTAATCATGAGGATTTTCTTAATAGACGTTATGATTGAGTCATTAAGAATAAATTTAGCTTCTTTTTATTTTCTAGAAACGTGAAGCGTTCTTAATTGTATATATATTGCCCTTATTTGGTACTCATTATTTTCAAAATACATTCCTCTCTTTTATATTTTTAACCAATTATTCTTTATCAAAATACTGTTCTAAAATATACTTAAGACAAAAAAGGGGGGCTCAAATAGGCTCATATATACAAAATTTCTATTCTAAGCACTGATGCTAGCTTATATTAAGCACGAGGTGGCGTGACAACTACAATATGTGGTGTAATATGTTTCGTAACCAATCATCATCTTCAATACCTATTGTAGTGTGTAGCATACATATGTGCATATATGTATATATATGTTTGTATTGGTATGGTAAGGGATATGGAGTAGAATATGAATGAATAAAAAATTGAATACATAAAAGTTTATTTCAACTAAAATATTTGGAATAATTCTCCACTTTCAATTTGTACCAACTCTCCGCTACACTAACACCATCTCAATCTCTATGGATGAAAAAAATAAAGTACAATCAACTACGTAGTGCAATAAAGTGAGATATATTGCAACAAAACCCTTAATTAACATACGTAATTCATCTTTCCTATCAGTTCCTTTTGTTTTGAATAAGGTGTTGAGAATTAGATATCTTAATTTTATTCCACCAATTGAAATCAATTCGTAAAAAGAAAAATAGACAATTAATAATACATACGATTTATAGTAGTTCGTTTTAATGTGAAACTATGTCCTTTTTAGCCGATGCAATAATTCACTATGATGAAAAGGAGTATATAAGAGAAATTTGCACATCCTCTCTCTCTCTCCCCCTCCCTCTCTCTCCCCTATTATTGTAATATAAACGCCTAATGACGGCTCTCTATTATAAGATAAATTAAGGGAAGACCAAAATTTAAAAGAAAACAAATTCCCAAACTTTAGTCCATGGGTGACCCCCCTTCCAAATTATCATTCATCCTATTACTAATTTACTATCACCTATTTCAAGTTAAGAATATATTTTACCTTTTTTGGCCCTATATATTTCAAACAAGTCTAACTTTATCTTCTGGACTCGAAAAAAGCTATAATATGCAATAGCGATTTAACCTTCTCAAAGAACACTTAAAAAAATGGAGCAGAGAACAAAAAACTATATGATTTGATGTCTTTAAAAGTGCTAATCATAAGAATTTTATTTGTAGGCATTATGATTGAGTTGGATGATATGAAAGAAAAAAAGATTTATATAATCGAGTCATTAAGAATAAATTTAGCTTCTTTTTATTTTCTAGAAATTTGAAGTGTTCTTAAATTAGGGCAAAATTCAAATTTACAAGAATAAAAATTTCCCGTGGAATCATCCTTCCAAATTATCATGACTTATGTTTTCAACTTATCCGTATCACTTATTTCAAATAAAAATTCGACAATTTCTTTCTATCCCTTTTGGGGCCATATATTTAACTTTTTGAATTTGGACTTTATTTCTTAAAGAACTTGTAACAAGGATAAACGGAGGGAAAAAAAAATTGGAATGTTATATTCATTTCAAGAAATGTGTAGTTGAAACAGTTTTTGGATCTTGTCATGGCAACAAAAAATGGAATAGCGTGAATGCTAATGTGAAGTTTATATTTGGAATTCGATTGTCATACATTTTATTTTTGCAAGATTTGCTTGCGATAACTTGGGAGACAACTTTTGGACAGGATTAAGAAACTTTGTTTGCTACTTATTTGGGATTTAATTTTTATTTATTTATTTACTTATTATTATGTTAAGCGGATATTTACTTGATAGAAGTTAAATTATATTAATTGTAGGTTAAATTCGGGTTGGACAAATTTGAATGAAATTGGATTGAAGCGTTACAAAGTTGAGAATTAGGGACACACAATTTTAGATAGACGTCAATATTAAATGGCAAAAACTTAGGGTTTGACGATTTTAGAATTGAAGAAGATTCTTGTTGCAAGATCAAATTCATTCCTTCATTAGGATTTCAAAATTCGATTATGAACTCTATAATTTTTTCATTATTTTTCTTTCATTAGTATGAGTAGCTGCATCATTACTTAGGATAAATAATGTAATCTATGTGTGACATTTTTATTTAATTTACAAGATTATAGTAGCTAAATGTATGTGTGTTGATTTTATTTATGGAATTTAATGCTTTGAATTTCTTGGCCAATAATTCATTGATATGTGAATCTATAATAAATCAAGAGGTAAATTATAAATTTAGATCATATTGCAAAATTAGATAATTTGGATAAAATTGTAGATATATTTTTTATGATTTTTGCGATCGTTGCATTGATTTTTAGAGATTTAATGCATTTAATTCACATAAACATACAGTGAATTGATTTAGTTAAATAGGATTAGTTTCACAGAACAAGAGAAGAAGACTGAGAGACCACAGCGAAGTAAACTAGGAGAAGGAAGGAGTGAAAGAAGAGAGGAAGAGAGAGAAGAAGAAGAGAGAGGGAGGAGAGAACGAGGAAGAACGTGAAGAGAGAGAGGAAGAGAAGGAAGAAGGAGAAGAGGAGTGAGGGAAGAGGAAGAGGAAGA